>JAVQJD010030764.1:0-87171 GCA_036023655.1 Nannoperca australis | reverse complement strand
ATTGAGAGAGAGATGATATACTGTAGAGAAGAGAGACGAGAGTCTAATACACACACACACACACACACACACACACACACACACACACACACACACACACACACACACACACACACACTGTCCCCCATCAAACGTTTGTCATCATGCCTCTTTGCCACTCGTTCTTACCAGCGCCTTGACATTGAACATAATGAGCCTGGAGCTCCATGTGGAGCCAGGATGTGTTGTGTTTTGCTGTGCACAGCTGCTGGCCAGTGGCCTATAGGAAATGTATCACAAGTTTCAGGATTTTCGGCAGGATTTTGTGCCATTGAATCAGGCTTTCAACATCTGAAGGGAAGTGCACGTGCGTCTGCATTTGTATAAATAACCTGTGATTGGCTAAAGTCTCCCGTCACCGGTTATATTTTCTGAAGCCTGAAAACAGAGTCAAGGGGGCTGAAGTACAGGTTTACTCTCAGACCACTTGAATTACAACATGCTGCACAGTTATTGTGTTTTTCTTAGACAATGCCGCCATAACAATATCATCTTCTCCACCTTTAAGTTCAGTGTTTGATCTGTAGCCGCCGCGCAGTTAGACAGTTACTCGTCTGGCCACAAGATGGCGGCCTATGACAGTGGATGGATGTAACGTGCAGTGGACTACGTCGGTTAACAGCCGGTTCGTCCGACGTCACTTCCTCTTACCTTGCCCTTGGTAGCAGCAAGCAGCAACGTCATCCTCGCTGTTCGGGATAAACACATGGCTAAACTGAGCAAAGAGACCAAACAGCGGCTGCAGCAGCTGTTCCAGTGCGGCCAGTTTGTCATTCGATGGGGTTTTATCCCAACCGTGCTGTACCTCGGTCAGTATCCGAACAGAAACAGGGGGGAAACGGCAGGTTGAGGAGGCATGCCTCGCTAATGTTAGCCTGTTAGCTTAGTACATTAGTCTTCAACTTTGAGCTAATATACATTTATTTCCAGGGTGTTGTTATAACGTTGGACTAACGTAAATAACCAATTATTGGCACTTTTCATATGAACACCGTATAAAAATAACAAGACAACAAGGTTGCCCGTTCCAATTTTGTTTAATTAGCAATAACTGCATTGGTTCTGTAGCATTCAGGTTTGGCATTTCTGGGTCTGAAGGGGTATAACTCTTTAAATTGCCCCTGCTGGAGAAGTAATGTAGCGCATGCAATGTCATACATGATGTTTAATGGGTGTAGAAATGAAAGTCATACATTTCTTGGGTGAACTGGTGATCAGTGCAGTAAATGACGAGACTGCCCATGATCTCCTTTGACTCTCTAACTGGTGATTATTTTAGATTTTCACAAAACGCGAGTGCTTGAGAGGGAAAGGTCATTTTAAATGATTGATTAAGGACAGTGCATGTTCCCATCTGCGTGGATTATTTATTTATTTTTGCAAACTCCTGACCTGGAAGTACTTGAGCAATAAATCCTGGCTAGTTAGTTTAAACCCGTTCCTCTTGTAATGTATTTTAGTGTCAAATGTCTGGGGCACTAAAAGATGTTAGATGTTTTGGAGAAGTTACGACTTTTTCATGGCTGTGGTTTGGTGTAAACATGGGAAAGTTTAGACTTGCCTGTGACATCATTGCCGGCAGAGTCACTAAATCTTCTCTAACTTCAGCACTTTGGAAACACCAATGTTGATGTCATACTTTCTCCCCTCTCGTTTTTACACCCACCCACCCCCTTTTTTTTTACATTCTTTTTTTATTGCAAGTCATTCACCTCGTTTGTGGCTCTCGTGTTACCACTAGTCAATTAAATCATTATTAATCAATGTTAAAAGACGATTAGAGATTCAAATAAAAACCCCAAACTATTTTAGGCTTGTGAGGATTTTAAGATCATGACTAGCTCATATTTAAAATATAAGTTTGTTTAAATTGTCCCTTTTCTCTGACATTTTATAGACTAAATCAATCGATGAATGAAAAAAAACTAATCGGTGACAGATTAAGGGAGTAAGTGGAGGCTATATTTAGTCTTCTAGGAATCTCTCGCCTTTTTCTTAAGAACCAGTTGCATCTTGAATGACCTACGAATGAAGCTAGAAAATATTTGGGAAATGAATATGTTTTCCTTTCTGTCTGTGTGTGGGAGGCGTTGAGTCAGATTTGCTCACAACATTTCCGGGGGCTCTTTCACTTTTCCACAAAAATGAGTTCTGCAAGACCTCGGCTTTCTGACGCAATAGTGTGGTTTGATGATGGGGTGTCCTGCAAGGTCACTGCAAGTCCTGTCCTGCAAGTGTCCTGCTGACAAACTGTTGTGACACACAGTGAAACAGTTGCTGTGTCATCAAGTGGCAGAAGGATACATCTAATATCACACCTAAGCTGATTCAGGTTTCATTACACAGGAATTTCATTGTAAAAATGTATTTTACTCCAAGTTGGCGGCCATGCTGTATATATGATATGCCGGTTCTTTAGGTTGAGCTAGACTCTGCTTTAATTCTTCTTCACGGTTTTGCTCTGCAGGTTTCAAACGAGGAGCAGATCCGGGAATGCCTGAACCCACAGTCTTGAGGTAAGGGCGGGTCGGTGTGAGAGTTGTGCGTGTGTGTCAGATATAATGTGTGAGGCAGGAAACAGGTAGGTGTGTGAAATGTTATGATTAAAAGGAGTTTTCACACCTGTGCACCACAGGGACCTTTTTCACTTTATTCGTGGAATAGTTGATCTAATCGTCAACTTTTCGTACACTGTTTCGATAACTGGCAGCAAAGTGAAATCTGTAGGTCTGCGTGTTGTGTGTGTATTAAGATGGCGGAGACCTGATTATTGTATTTGACATGATTTCAGTCAAATTGTGGTCGTTATTTTCCTTTATTTGGGATCGACAATTATTCTGCTGCACGGTTTAGCTTGTTATCAGGATGTTTGCTATTTTCTGACTGTTTATTTTTAGTTTTCATTGAAAAACAAGACACTTCCAACAAGACATCTGCAAAGTACTCTCCCCAACAAAGAATTCTTCATCTTAATTACATAAAACCCCCCAGCAAGACAAGAAATGAAAACAATTACAACAGCTCTCTGACGTAAAGCCAAAGAAAACGCTGGATGTTGTACAATCATCATCCTCCCCGTCACCAGCCAGAGCCATAGGTTAGTCTTCGAACTACGGTCGTGTAATAACACCAAATATAGCATCAACCTGTGTCTCAACACAAACATTTACAGTTACAAAGTGCGTCACGGGATATCCTCCGTTTCGCCTCCTACTAGGTACGTCAGGTTTTGCAAGACATCTCTTTATTTTATTGAAGCCTATGTCTTTAAATATTTTCCATATTAAAGGAATTCCTCATTTGGCTTCTAAAATAAACAAAGATCAACGTTCACATTTCCATCTATTTACTTAAAACTCTTCATGATAATGATAGAAATGTAATAAACATGTTTCCTTCTGCAGGAACTACTCTGTTAATTTAGAGCTAGCTATTTTTAGGTGTATTTGCTGTAGCTGTATTTAGCATGCTAAATAAGGTGAATGTAATACTTGTTACAAATTGTAAGTGGAAGTGAAAATCACGAATACCATGCCACACCACATGGAATGTGGCAGGCTAAAGTCCTTGAGGTGTACCATCTTGCTTCAAAGACGTTCTGTGATTTGTGTTGGTGTATCATCACTGAATGTTTAAAGAATATATTGAAAATATTATAATACACTCTTCAGTGATTGTAAGCCAGCGCTTGGGCTTTGTAAGTAAATTGTGGAGTTTTGAGGAGTTTAGTTGAACCTTTTTTTATTTTTATTTTTTCTAGTTTGCTTTGGGGCTAACGAAGGTCCCCACACAGCCGGTCCCCTCCCCCTCCCCTCATCGAGACCATGTGACCCACCCGTCATTGGAAATCCAGGAAATGGACGTTGCTTTTCACTTTCCTCTCCATAAATCATACTGTCCAATGTCCGAGGAGTAACGAGTGAGTGTTATCTGCGACCATACTGTTTGTGGCCACGCATACGTATGGAGAGGGTCGTCTACATGAACGGAAGATATTTGGATTAACAGGCTGCAATCAAGACTTTGTCCCTGAAAATATGTGGTCTTGACTGGACTATCTGTCGGTATTTTGTTTGGAATGTGTGACAGCAATGTTTGGATATACCATTAATCCCGTGTTTTTCCTCTTTTTATTTGTAATTTAAAATTTCTGAAAATAAATCCACACAGAAATGTCACTTTTGTCTGTTGTTACCAGGAGCAGCGGTGGAATGCAACTAAAGTGCATTTCCTCAAGTACTGTACTTTTCTTGTTATTCCACTTTCTACTCCTACTATACTCCTTTACTTTACAAATTAATATTTTTGCACACTAAGCATATAAAGAGTTTATAAAACAGATTATAGAAGTACAGCTGAAACGATTAGTTGATTGACAGAAAATGAATTGTCAACTATTTTCATAATTGATTGTAATTTTTATGGTTCCTGCTTCTTAAATGAGAAGTTTTTATGCTTTTCTTTTTAATAATCTTAATTTCTTTTTAATAATTGTGAGGTGTGAACTTTTGCACAAAACAGGCGTTGTGAATGTGGCACTTTGGGCTCTGGGTAATTGTTACTTTTTACAAACTAAACAGTCAATTAATGGAGAAAAAAATCAGAAAATGAATCTATAACAAAAGTAATTATTAGTTTGTCTGATACAAAATGGTTAAAAATGAGCTCCACCTCATCGAACTACAACAGTAAAGTCCTGCTTTCACATTAATGTATGATACATAATAATCTAATGCTTTAATATTTATGACACAGGTTAGTTAAATACTTTAAGTATTTTTCAATGTAAGACTTTTAGTTGTAACAGAGTCTTCCCCCCGTGGCCAGGAGTCATGTTGATGCTTAATCTTCAGAACTAAAACTTTGGAATGTCACACACAATTCTATAAACTGATAGTAATAATGATTTATAGATCACTGCTCATAACATATTTTGGTTTCATCTGCGTTCACAGAGCTGGATAGTCATATTTTCCAGCCTCCACTGAACAGACGTATGAAGGGACACTGATTGAAATCTGCAAGTGTCATTTACGGTTTGTAGGGGGGGAAAACAGTTACAAAATGTGTCACAACATGAAATGTGTGATATATGTTCAAATGAAGGAACGTGTTTCTTATCTGCAAATTGATTTATTAATTTTTTCTGCATTTTTACAGAACTTTCCCTCCAGTCACTAATTGATCTGGATGCATTCTAAACACAGTTCATTGCATTGTAGTTATATTAACAGCACATTCATTTTAATAATAATAGCTGTAAATAAATAACGGTTAACAGTACTGCAAATATAAAATCATTGTTTACAAAAATAGATGATGCAATTATTTCTTAACCTAACAATGCTGCTCAATAACGTCACAATCAAGAAATGAATCCAACACGAAAATCACTATCAAGTATAAATAACACTTTTTACCAAGTATAAATAGGTTAAATAAGTTGTGCTTATTAATAGTGTACTCGTGCTTGCTCGTCCATGATTTCACCCTTAACACCATTCAATTTCCCTGAGGTATTCCTGAACAAGTGATTTTTAAACTTTCATCTTTATGACTTTTGGTAAAAGAAAGTGACGGGTGCCCCCTTCCTGTTGGCCAATCTTCCTCTGACCATCTCCTTTTTATAAAGTGCTCTTTTGCAGTCGACAAGGAACATGGAGAGCTCGCGCAGGGTGCTGTGTGCGATCATCTTTCTGTGGAAAGGATCAGGGTTCTCGAGGTCCATTCGCAGCGTCTCCTCCTGGCTGCTGGTCAGTGCAGTGACCTGTTCAGGGTTCCTCATCTGTGGGGCAGGAGTGACAGTGTAATTGGACTAAGCAGTGCTGTGTTGTAATAATAAACCTATGTAACCCACTCCATTACAAAGTCATTCACAATAAGACATGATCAAAAATGGAAGACAAAATGGGACGTCAAAGCAGGACATTTATATTAAAAGCAGAACATTTAATTAATGAGCTAAAACTAGTGGTGGAATGTAAGTAAGTACATTTACCCAAGTACTGAGCTTAAGTACAATTTTGAGGTACTTGACTTTGTATTTCCATTACATTTCTGAAGGAAATGTCGTTTTTGCTCAATTACGTTCATTCTCCACCTAAATCCCAAACTTGTGAAAAGTTTATAAAAACATAAAGCACTGCTATTGTTAAACTACCCAACAGTATACAAAGTAAAATGTGTTCCACCGTTGCCAGCTACAACAGTAAAGCACAACTTACACATTAATGCATCAGTAATGATAATCCAAAACAGTGTATAACACCGACAAGAGGGAGGAACTTAGTATTTTAACATTTTATTGCTGCTTTTACTTAAGTAAAGTATCTAAATAGTTCTTCCACCACTGGCTATAACAACGATGATAAAGAAGTGAGGTGAAAACCAATTAGGCTACACAAAGACCCGGCCAGCATCACAGCTACAAATTGAAATATGTTTAGTTAAGCGTCTCAGGCCCACCTTTTGTTTGGTCGTGTCGATCAGGAGGCCGGCAAAATGTCTGGCATTTGCGGGGACCTGGCTGCTGGGGACCTCCTTCTCCACATACTTGAGAAGAGCTGTGTAAACAAGCAGGCCCTGGGCCAACCTGTGGAGAGTAGCCTCCTGGAGAGAGGAAAGAAGATCACTGTCAGTGCTCAAAGGAACCCCATCACACAGTTTCTTTTATCCGCGGTACAGGATGCTGAAGGAGGAGACACAGCTACCTTGCTGGAGTTGGTGAGACATCCTTCTGGAAGTGAGGAGATCTTGTACTGGCCCAGAATAATATATTTCACATGATTTTGGAATTCAGCCATAAACTGATGGGAAAATGGTAAAAGAAAAACATGACGATGATGATGTTAGGAGTGCAGTTTATTTAACACGTGCTCAGAACCAACCAGCCCACTCTAACGTTAATCAGTAAAACTTGATAAAGAGGTTACAGCTTTTGGAAACTGCAAAAAACATAAAAACTTACCTCGTCCCGGTGGCGTTTGAATAAATCTATGATCCAGTTCCAGACCTGGCTGGCGCTCAGTCGGTCGGAGGGGACCACCCCCTCCTCACCTGAGAAGTCACCTTCCGGGCTGCTGGTGGGCGCGTCTTCAGCTGAAACTCCGGGAGCGCACAGCAGGAGAGCTGCCAGCATCACTGCACAGAGCAAGCACGCGTCTATGCGGGGAGGAAAAAACATGAATGACTGAATGAATGAAAAGAGGAAGAACCTAGGGAAACGTGCACACCACATGCTCCGAACCACTTACTAATTTTAGAGGGCATATTGCGCTGTTGAGTTTCCTCTGATGCTGAGAGCTGTCAGGCCCAGAAGGAGTTGCTTTGTCTTTGAGATGGGCTGTCAATTTATATTCTTCTTACTGGAGGGATTTCCCAATACCCCCCTGCAACAGGAATTAAAACTTTACGTCAAGCTTCCGGTCCGGCATCCGTCAGTTTGATGGTGATTTTGATGAAGATAGCTGTGAAGATAGAGTGTCCATCTTCAAGATGACCAGCGACAGCAGGAATTGAATGTACAAGATCCTTTGAATATTTTTTGGTTCATATTAAAGGATGAAATGCTCTATAAGTTGGCTAATTGTTTCAATAATTGGAACAAAAATAAAGCACGTTTCACATACACACAAACGTACGCACGCACACGTACGCGCATAAACGCAGCATTGTGGGGAAAAACTTCCTATTATATTTTAAGACGTATAATTTTAAGGGAAAATCCACGCAAAACCGTACATTTGCATAACAGCATCCCAATTGCATGTGATGGCAAAATCTGTACGACAAAGTAAAGAGAAGTCAAATTCACGGTTGATTTGAATTTGAATTACACAGGGATGAGTAGCCTATCCAACTCAACTGTCTGGAGAATTTACATAGGAATTTCCTCCTCTGTATTAGCAACACTTGTGTAATGTAAGATGCTCTTCCCCTCACAGGACCAGCTGAAATGATCAATATCTGTCACACTGTGCCGTCAAATGGGTATTTCTATTATTCTGGTAATGTAAGTTTAATTAGCGCATGGAATTAGTGATTGTCTTGTTGTTTCATCACAGTGATGTTGTGTGTCATGTTCAATGAGAAAAATAGCTAGTGCTTCTGAAAGTCATATCCTGATCATGCAGCCTGTAAGATAATTTTAATACTAATTGATTTGAATATGATGATCTTTAGGTCTGATGAAACCCAAGTTCTTAGAAATGACTTATTCTTCACCTTACCACTACAAAATGTTTTAAGGATCCAGATTGTAAATTTCTACACTGTAAAATTAGAAGGCTGTGAAAACTTTAATTGCCCCCTGGGGACAAATAAAGTTTTTTGAATTGAATTGAAAAAACACAACTTTCAAGACAATCATTTTCAATAAAAGTAATTTTAGGTGTCCTTTAGGTGTCAGTCCACTACTTTGTCCAGACTGAAATAGCTCAAAAGTTATACAATGGATTGCCATGACATTTTTTAAAAATTTTATTTTATTTTTTACTGATATTCATGGTCCCCAGAGAACAGCTTGTTATAACTTTGGTGATCCTACAGCCTACAGCCAACATGTGGTTGATATTTGTAGTTTTGAGTGAAATGTACTGGGTAGATTGCCATGAAATTTGGTTCACCCATTCATGTTTCTCTCAAGGTGAATTGCTATAATTTTCATGACCTCTGAATCTTCATCTAGTGCCATTGTTAGGTCTAATTTTAACTTGTACATTGTCCCCTCAGTCTCAGCTGTACTTTGTGTTTATTGCTAACTAGCCAAAATTAGCATGCAATTAGCATTGTCATTGTCACCACTATAGCATGCTGACATTAACATTTAGCCCAAAGTTTCATTGTGCCTACATACAGCCTCACAGAGCTGCTAGCATGGCTGTAGGAATACTTTTTATTTTCTCCATATTGTTTGATTCAGTGAATGCAAGATTTGATTACTGCCACTACTTCCCAGCTCCTGCCTAAATATTGACTATAAAATGTGAATAATGTATGACTATTGTAGCCTGTAGGTTCCTGTCCTTTGGAATTAGTGCAAGTACAATGTCTTTCTTTCTTTTCAAGTTGTAAGATATGGCATTACACTGAGGAAGAAATTCCTTTATGTATTTCTTTTATTAAGCTTCTCCCCGTGAGGTGTTATACAGTAGGAGTATTCAATGTTTCCCTTGAAGATGTAGTATTGGTGTTTTGATTTTTATTTCCAGTGTTAATATGCAATAATAAGAAGACTTTATCTGAGTCTGTAAACATGCAAATATGTGATTTTACTTTGAGGTCTTCATGAGTTCAATGACAAAAAAAGCATGTTTATTGGATAGATTATTAACAGTACGTCATCAGTCTGTAAAATTGACTGGGATATGCCGCTCATACCTTTGCCAAAATATGATCCCAACCTGGATATGAGCTTTGTGCTTCACATGTTACTCACACACATAAAAGTTTTGGTTATCACCTGAATGAGAATGGGAATGGGAAGAGGTGTAAGATTTTAGATTTAAGATTAAATATGTTATCTTAATAATCAGCTCCAGATATCTAATTTCCCCTTCCCTAAAACATTCAAAGAAAACCAACTCTACCAACATTCAGTTATGTTTTCACAACTTTCTTTATTTCTTCCCATTATTCTTTCAAATACTATTTACTTGCAACTACATCTATTCAACTTAGCATAGCAAAATATGTGGTCACCAGCACTTTACTCCACAGGCTCTGTGAGATGCTTTGTAATCATAATATTTTATTCTTTATAATTCCCCACTGCTGCTATTTTTGATATGTAACTTTCCCTCCTGTCGTTTGGGATTACTCATGGGGAATCAAACCCAAATTGGGTAAAAAAAAACATCAGTAGAATCCTGCATACTAAATGATGCTTGATCTGCTCGATGGAGAATTTTGTAAGATCGGGTTTGTGTCCACTTTTGATTGGGGAGTGTTTTGGTACTTTCAGTGTACAATTTGAGACATTAGAATATCTCAGTGGTTGCGGGGCAGTGTTTGAGGTTAATGGGAAGTGCTGATGTTGGACATTTTTCACCCTGCTGAAGAGCTCAAGACACACTTTCAGTTTGCTCTGGGGACATGTAACATTTTTACTTATAGATCTATTCTAATTTTGAACCTTTAATACAATGAGGAACGTTCATGAATTGAATTTATGTGTGATTATTGTGCTCGTTGTTTTTGTTTGGGAGGAAAGTCTGTTGAGCTGGAAGAAGTAGCTTTGACTTTGTTTGTGTAAAAGTAATTTATTGTTCACCACACAAGAAACAGTATGTACACTCCATCAACCAAAGACCAACCTGGTCTCTTCAATTGAAAATTAACTTAAGTCACCCTTAAAATACAAAATCCATCCATTCTAAAACTGAATAAACACTTAAAAAGCAACCCTTGTACTGTACTGTAACTTTTTAGTTCATGGCAAAGGGCATTTAGCATTTTAAATGCAATATAAAAATAAAATCTGTCATCTGTTATGTTTATAAAACAATGATTCAAACAAAAAATGTAGTTTTTCACATAATAATGCATTAAAAGGATGTGCAACTGAATACAGTTGTACAGAATATGACTTTAAAAGACCACAAAGGAGTCCACAAAACAATCTGACGTAAAGGGCAAATAAATAGATAAATCTGACTAATATATATATATATATATATATATATATATATAGTTTGGTCAGATATGGCAGATGTACAGTACGAATTCCAGGTTGCATTGGGATAAAAAGGGCAGACTGGTGGGTCAGTGGTCAGCTGTCACCTCACTTGTCTTGAGTTCAGACCAAACTGCTTAATGAGGCCTTTGTAAGCCACTGACATAAGTTAAATTACAATACTTTGTTTTTGATCTTTTAGCAACTAACACAAGATTGTCTAAAGCAATATGGTCCTAAATAACCATCCTGGAATCATTCAATTGAATAATATCATCCTAAAAACAACATCTAAGGCCTTTAGCAAAGCTGTTTGGGGCCAGACTGTACTATCACAGTGCTGTGTAACTGTAACACAGTGCTGTGATTTTAATACACTTATTAAACTTATTAGTCATTTTCAGCCCAGGCAAAACAGACCTGAAACGACCACATCATCTCAAGGTATCAAGGTAACATCTTTGCAATATTAAGAGCAGTGTCTGCATCTAAGACACAAAAAGAACAAATAACACGTACATAGTATTTTGAACTTTGTAGCATTTGCAGTGTGACCCACTCTACGGTAAGCAGGGGGTGTCACCCTTACTGAGATGCAATAAGGATATCATAATGAACTGTCAGGGTTTTTCCGAAGCTTGCTTAAGTTCCCCCTTCTTTCATTTTTTCCTGTAGAAAAAGTTGGTCTCGGGGGCAAAAGGGCACAGAACCAGATAGCTGAAAGCTCTGGCTCCCATTCTACTTTTAGAGACTCTAGGAACCACAGGGAACCCTGCATTCTGAGGGTATGAGCTCTTTGAGATATGATGGTGCCTGACCATTAAGTGCTTTGAATGTGAGGAGAAGGATCTTAAATTCTATTCTATTTTATGTCCTTGAGGCAAGCTTGGAGTTTAGCTAATTGATTGGTTTCGTCTGGCTTGATCGATAAATATAATTGGGTATCATCTGCATAACAATGAAAATGTACAGAGTGCTTCCTGATAATATTGCCTAAAGGAAGCATATATAAGGTGAATAGAAGTGGTCCAAGTACAGAACCTTGTGGAACACCATGACTAACTCTGGTGTGCATAGAGGATTCATCATTAACAAAGTGTACAAACTGATATGGATCTGATAAATAGGATTTTGTAAAGACAGGATTGTCAGTTTTTCCTGATATTCAAACTTCCTTGAATGGTATTCAAACAAACAGTATCAAATACCAGTCTGTCTACTGATAAGGTCTTGATGATAGAGGATAGACAACGAAGTACACGTCCTAATATTCAAATTCCTCTGTTTGGTTAGTAATAGTAAACTTGTCTCTTTCTACATTCAGAGATTATCAGAACAGACCACCAAGTATGCATGCATATCTGCTACTTGTAAGCTTCTGCCTTCGGTGATGGATTTTAGAGGCCCATCCCAAGTCTTAAAGACTCGATTTTGCACAAATATTCTCAGGTTTGTTTGCTGTTATATGAACTCCACTAACACTATTGACATAGCACATTATTCTTTGGTAATTTAAATGCCATCTCTTAATTTAAACTGCACTAAAATTAAGTTAGTTGAGACTTAATCCATTGTACTGTCTTGTATGTTTTACTGTGTGTGTGTGTGTGTGTGTGTGTCTGTGTTTGTGTCTGTGTGTGGGTGTGTGTGTGGGTGTGTGTCTGTGTGTGGGTGTGTGTCTGTGTGTGTGTCTGTGTGTGGGTGTGATGTCTATGGGCATGCAGGTGGCGAGCACTGAGCCGAATCTTTGAATGGGGCTTGTGTAGACATCGTGTGACAGGGTAACTGAGGACAAATATTGACTTTTGTTTCAGCGTGGATCCTATCATATCTCCGATCTCTCATGGCACTTGAGTAAATAGGTTTGTTTTGTTAATGATGGATAACAGCCCATCATTTCTGTCAAGTCAAACAGACCTGTAGCTCGAGAGTGAAGGAATGACACACTGTGTAAAGCAAAAAAGTAAAATATACTGTATGTTATTAATACTGTAGAAGGCGCTTTGTTTGTCATCATTAAATGTCATCATTCTTAGTTACTTGGATAAAAACGTGTTTTTAATCCATTTGTGTTTTTTCAGTTTAAAATCCCAACTTAAAGAAAATATTTAATGAAGAACTAGTTGCTGCAAGACAAAATGCTTGAGCTGAACTGAAATGTTAAATTCTTATGTGTTCTAATGTCAAAATTCATATGAACCTCTCCATGTTGTCTTGCCCTCTGCAATGCACAACAAACAACACTCACCAAATACATGCATCACTCCACAGCAGTGATATTAGGTTAGATTTCCTTCCAATCAACAATTGAAGATCAAATATTAGGCATTTAAAAGATGGCTATCACATTAATTCAGTATGATTCAAAAACTGTACAGCGAGTGTGACGGGTCAGGTGGTGCAGTCAGTGTTGGAGACAGGAAGCAACCGTGTGTTTTCATGCACCATCTGGTTGATAGGGTTCCTACTACCTCGGAGGTATCAATGTGATTAGATTAGGGATTTTATTTGTCTTGGCGCTGTGGGGGCGTCATAAATGATGGTCAACTTGAGCCAGGCTTTTTTAAAGCGATTGCTCAGAGCATCAAGAACTCAGAGGAGAATCAAAGATGTAAGGTTGTTTTACTCAAGTTAAAGAAAGAGATACTACGATGAAAATAATCAAAAACTATCAAAAGTAAAAGTACTTTTATAAAAACGGGCTCCTTTCAGGGTAATATTGAGTCATAAACCTGGTCCAGGTAACACGTTTTCTATTAGATATACTCCACAGTACCAATATAGCCTTTATAATTAGGTGACATATGTTATAAGATTATGACTTCACATGGTCAGTGATTAGTCTGCAGCTTGTTCCTCCGCCACTTAAGTGGCCAAAACAACAAATTATAGCTACTTTGAATACTCTACTTGAGTATTGGTACTTGGTACTAGAGTTGCATGACTAATTGTTTTGTAATGCACATGACTCAAACGTCATGACTTTCACATCATAATCATTTGATTAGAATTAGGCTATCACTAATCAATACATTTAGCAATGTAGACTGAGGTTGGTGAAGAAGGTAGTGTCTTACCGCTCCTCTTAAAAGAATTGTTAACTGTTGGGTTTCTCCATGTAATGTGCTGACAAAGAGGTGTATACGTTTGAGGTTAAACTTGGAAAATTGCTGCACACTCCAATTTGTCTACAGTGTATTTTGGATTTGATTCATGTGTGATCAAAGACCTGTTCTGGGGTGTATTTTCTTCCTAGAAGAGCTCCATAAAAGCTGTGACGCTCTTGATCTTCTTCTTTGCCCACTTTCAGGTCCAACTTTATGATTTAATAAAAAATAATCAGCAGTAATTGCTAAAGGGATTACTTTGAACAATCCACATGGACACAATGCACCTGCAGAGACAGTTAAAACCTTAATATGCCACTTTTCTTTTTTTTGCCCTGAAGCAGGATAAGGCCCTCCTTTCTGTTCAAGTGTTGGCGAATACAACTCCAGTAACCTGTGTTGGGAGCTGTGGGCCAACTTTGAAGACAGCACATTGTTCTCTGAGGTGGACTAAAGTGGTGGTCAAAATTAACTACACCGACAAGCTTGAACAAATGAAATGTAAGACCCTAACAGAATGTGATCAAGATTTAAGGCTGCAAGTTTATTCATATTCTATCAACAAACTGAACAAAGCATCTGCATTTATTGAGTTTTTTCACCGCACTGCTGCTGGTCTGCAGTGGAACCTGAAACTGAATAAATGATCGAGTTTAGCAGCGTTGGCACCGTCAACCACACAGGTGCAACCAAACAAAAAAAAAAAACACCTGATCAACATTTCTCCACTGCAGAGTATGGAGAGCGTCTTTAGTGTACAACTACAAACACTGGGAATTCTCAGCTTTATGCCCAGATGATGTGAAATGAAAATGAGTTATAGGAGCTTCAATGGCCTGCTGACCATTCAGCGTATGACATGCCCATGACATGCAAATATCAGTATTCCTGCTCACTGATATTTGCAACTATGGACTTGTATTTGCTTCCTGCAGGTAAAACCCAACTGAAGGATTAAAACCCCTCTACACACTTCCACCACTGCATGTTGTGTCTGTCCCTTCTGTTACATAACTCTCCACCACACTTCTGTTGGTTTTTTATATACATCTGCAAGATCAGGCATGCCTCTGAAGCGCTAACAAGCAGCATAATGCCATGGCAAGCTGTCTGGTAGATCACCAGAAAATGGATCTTAACACAATCCCAAACTGTCCCTGTGACGAGTAACGTTAAAGCGCCAACGCATCACTGTCAATAAACCTCTCCGTCTTTCTCTCTAGTAATTTAATATGTGCCCATTACTCACAATGCACTGTTGAAATTAATTTAGTTGTATTCATCTAAATATATTCAATCAACGCAAACACGCAGGGCCACATGTTGGTGAGGTATGTGTGTGTTTGTTTTGTAGTAAAAGTAATTTGCATCACATTTTTTCCAAACTGATTTCCCTTCTGATTATCCTCAAAAAACGTTGAAAGAGCCGTCATAACCAAAGTCAGAGGAGATTATCATATTTCATACTCATATTCTGACAATATAACACATGTTTATTGACTTTACTAAGATAACTCAGGTGGGTCTTTGACTCCTATTTACAGTAGGGGCACCTGCACAATCATTACTCACTTTAAGATCTCAGTGGACCAATTGTGCCTTCGTATTTTACACCCAGTCTGTTGCGTCTTTTAGCTCATTGTCTTTCAACCATGAGAATGTTGTTCTGGAGCCAAGGAAAAGGTCAAACGCTAGTCAAAGAAACTGCCATGCAAATTTTGTTGATGGGCTGGATATGGGTAAAGACAAAAGCAAACAGACATTTTCTCTTCATGAAAATCTGTAATTTCTTCCTGATACATTAACAAACTCTTCAATATTATATTTAGTTTTAGATTACAAGGCAATTTAACAGTGTACTATGTCATAAATGGTATGTGTGTGTCTGTGTGTACCCATTCCTCACAATTGAATGCACAAGTCCAGCACTTGTGCTGTATGTCTAAATGAAACACAATTTCATATCAAATTGTCCATTGAAAGGAGGTTGTCATCGCTCATGGTTTGATTTGGTGTGTCTACAAACACTCAGCTGCTAAGAAGTCTTGACGCAGTTTGTGCACACCCTCTCTGTATCTCACAATTACCCCATTCAGGCTGTGTGGCTAACAATATCAAACCCACAGCACTGGGTAAACCTGCACTGGAGAAAGAATAGAAAATATGTCCTGGACCTAAAAAAGAAAAGGAAACTTTAGGATTTAGTCATTGCTATCAGAAGACTGGCCATTTAGAAACTTACATTGTGAATTAAAAGCAAGATTAGAGGGCAAAGATTAGATATACAGTAGTCTTAAAGTACTTTTATTGTTGTGGGTTACCACTGTTTTGCTAATAACAAGCTTTTCTTTGAATGCCTTTTCACAGACACCTGTTATTTCTGTGCTTTTGACACAGACACATTGTTCAAACAGGCTTAAATTAAGCAAAGTGCTCCTCTAAAGGAAACTGTTTTCCATTACAATGAGTCCCTTTGCAGTTAGCAAACACAATAATACAGACACTTTTTACATTTGTGGTTAAGTTTCACTGACTATTTCAGAGGTGAGATGTGGTGCTGACGACAGTTTCACCATCCATATAAATGTAAATATTCTAAAGTATTGTGCAATAATAGAGACCTTGATACGTGCTTGTTTCCTGTAACTGTTAGTGTTACAATGAAATCAGCCATGAAAATTTAATGCTGGCACTTATGCTTTGTGCGTGCTGCTGGGAAACCAGTGTAGGCTATAAGAGGGATAAACCTTATCACTCCACCATCTCAAGTGGTGTACTGCCACTTTATGATATATGATATATAATGTAAGGCATATTCTTATTTCTGAATGGAAAAAGTAATTGGGACACCTCTTTAGCAAACATGATCAAATCGCCTTTTTATTCTTATAAGCAGTTTGGGTGCTTTGTGCTTCTGCTTGAGGTTTAGTCTGAAAGGTAGGCCTATGTGTAGAAAGTGGATATATTACCACATGAAGGAATGGTTACACCTTACTGGGACTGTCCAATGTTAAAATAATGTTAACATAAGCACAGGTTTAAAGCCAACTTTAAGCAAACATCATCTGCTGGTGAATACTGTGTGATGTTGTTAAGATAAGTAAGTATGCAGGCCTTGAGTTAATAATGTTTTTTAAATTAAAGTCATGTTAATAAAGAGAAAGTAAATGTTTTGTCTGTTTCAATGTTTTACCAAATAATTTCTTTCTTTTCATTTTAATTGTGTAATGTTAATACCCAACCGAGTATGGGCTTGATTTTACAACTAACTACATGTTAACACTCCACTAGCTGCAGTTAGCCGCTACGCTAGCAACAACAACCTCAGCTGATGCTAGCCCTCGGTTAGTCTTAACATTAGTCAAGTCTACACTACAGTGACTGAATTTCATCTGATAATATGTTGATAGTAGGTTTTGTACTAATATTAAACATTAAAAATAAATCTTAAACGGTAGCAAGTCATGTTTTATTGTGATGAATGTTGGCAAAAATACTCCACAATGACTACTTTAAACAGCTAGCCACACGTTAACAGCTAGCAGCGCAAGCTACAAACAGAAGCAGTGTATTTAGAGCTTTTTGGGGAAACGAAATGCCTTTTTGGAACATATTGATAATATGGATGGACAGCAGAGAAGTGGAGTAAGCTGCACAGTGGTTTGAAATGTTCCCCGTGGACATGTTGTTGTTTTTACATTGTATTGGACATGAATTCAAGCTGACCACAATGACCCCAAAAAGGCTAAAACAACTATTTAAGTCAATAGGAGGTAAGTATTTTGGTGCTATAAGAAATAATTATAAATTTATAAAGTGGTGAAAAGTAGCTACACACATTTACTTAAGTACAACTTCCAGGTACTTCTACTTAAACAATTACATTTTGTGCTACCATACTCTTAACTTAATTACATTTATTTTGTACTCTTTACTCAGCTATAATTACTTTGGGAATTTTACATACAAAATATGAGCTTATGACATATGATGCCTTGTTAATAATATCAGACAGTAAAGCAGTTAAACGAATTTTCTCCAGCTACATTATTAAAGGCCTGGCACACCCACATGAGTGTTTTGTCTTATTTTGGCTGATTAGACTTCTGCTCAGTACCCAGGACATGCAGGACTAGTAAAGAGCAGTATTAATTATCCTGTTGAAATTAAAATACATTTTTAAAAAGGCTGAAGTTGGTCATAGTTCTGTTGGGAATTACGTGAGGTCACCAAACTTATTTTACTAATCAACAAGTGCGACAAAAGCCACTTTTTTAAAATAATGTATTTCATCAACCTGTCTTTGGTTAATCTGAGAAGTAACTAGTAGTTACAGCTCTCAAATAAATGTAGAGGAGTAAAACATATAATATTTCCCCACTGTAGTAGAAGTATAAAGAAGCATTAAATGGAAATACTCAATTAAAGTACCTCAAATTCATACTTAAGTACAGTGTTTCCACCACTGGATGTGGAACATAATTTAGAAAACGTTTTTTCTAAATGACACTATATATTCTTTAGTATCTTATCACTTTGAATTGTCTGTCACCTAAGCACTGGGGTCAACTAGTAGTGTTTGAGGAGGTCTGAGCTAATCTGCAAGACATTGGTACTTCAGACTCACACACACACACGCGCACACACACACACACACACACACACACACACACACAAGTAAACACGACTGCCCTATAAATATAAATTGCAGTCAATGGTGCTGGAATTCCTTTGCACTCACTCACCCAGTCGCTTGCCCTGGCTCCTTCTCACTTTGTACACACCCCCAGCAGGTGCTTTCACTTGAAGTTTGGTTTGCAGTTGTGCTTTAGGCTGTGACTTTCAGGTTAAGTGTAATCGTACCAAAGAGCCTGGGAGGGTCTGAGGCCCCAGGTTGGGAAGCTCTGCGACAGTCATCGGCGGGGACACAGGTTGAAGGGTGCCCGCTGCCTGCTGCACCTCTGCCCTCAGGTAGTGCCAGGGCGTCCCGTCTGAGCCGAGTGTCGCTGGACAAAATACCATCCTTTATCCTCAACAGAACCAGAGCTGCACTGCATCTGCTACCGTCCAGTCAAGTCTTTGCCATCAGAGCATCTTTGCCTCGGTAAGAAGCAGCAAGCTTTACACAATGTCCTAAATATATATGTGTCTTAAAAAATGCATTTTTTTACTTTCTTGTTCACTGTTAACTGTTAAAGGATCTATGTGCCACTACTTGTGTGGTTTCCGGGAAATCCAAGAAATCAAATTTTCTACTTTTCATCAATACTGTGAAATTTAAGTAGTGTCCAACTAGCACCTGTCTGCCACATATGTCATCATCTCATCTTTCAGAGAAATTAAGGGCATCTTCTGTACAACTTTTATGATTATTAATTAACTTGAGTACAGACTTAAAGCCTTGGGAGTCAATTCAAAATAATAGTATTAATCTGATTTACGGAGGGGGGGGGGCATATTTTATTATTGGATATGTTTAATTGCATATTAGCGTTCACACAGAGAGATGAAAAACAAAAAATGTGGTCAAATGGTGTCTGGGAGGTTGTTTGTGGTTTGATGCCAAAAACCACAACAATAAGCTGATATATCAAAGTAAATTTGTCCCTGTTGTCTAGGATAAGATGAGGACGATTTAATCATGACTTTGATTAAAGGTGGAGCTTAAACACAAGGACTACTCCTCAAGACAGACTGTAAAAAGAGGAAGTTACAAACAGAAATTATTGGACTTTCTGTCAAAAATCTCACTCTCAAAACAATATAAAAGTAGTGACTGTTGTCTTTTACATGGGGCAAAACACACCTTTATGATCCACGGCGCACATGACATGCGTAATTTTGATGAAACATTACTTTTTATATAATAAATGTCACAAGGGAAGGCCGAAATTAGGAAAATAGATAGATTAAATAATAGAAAAACACAATAAAGATCTCAACACCCTTCCACATATCTGACCACTCATATTTTTGGTACTATCCTTAACTCATTTCATTGAGGTTTAATGTGCAGTACACATAAGTGGAAATGCTACAATTTAACAATTCAGTACAGTGTATTTGTATTACGACTCGATGTCAGGTTATGCTCAGTAAGAACTAGTTAGAATGAAATGTCCGCACACAAGCGCTTCTGAAGAAGTTTTAGTCTATTGTCAAGTTTACAAATTGTGCACATATTTCAAGAAAATCTGATAATAAATAAATGTGCGTTTCCAGTTAAACAGTTGGTGGCGCTCTTTCTCCAGTCAGGTACAACTGAACCATTGCAAGAGAAGAGAGCACAATGAGATGACATACATTACATTACATTACATTACATACAATTAAATGAGCTCTCAAACAAACAAAGACAATATGGAAAATGTGACATTTGTTTGCTTCATGTATTAATTACAGTCTCCTCATCACTACACACACACATTTGTCTGCTGCTATTTTTTGTCTCTTCAGTGGAGCAGAAGCTTCAGTGGATGTTTAAGTCACATGTTTCAGCACAAAAAACCCCATGTGGATGTAAATTGACTTAATGTTTGTCAGTGTGCACTATTAGCCGATAATGCTGGACATGAAGTAGTGAAATGTGTCTTTCTCATTCATCTACATGTAAAGGGCGCTTTGTAAAGCAGCTACATTTTCTGTGTGACTTTTGAGACTACAATTAAAATCCTGCTCCTTCTGATCATCTGACAATCGGCACATGATATCCAGCTGCACCACGACACGTCTTACGCCTCATAGTCTCCATAATTTCACTAACTCTAAATCTAAATGTATCATCTGCTTCCTTAACTGTAAATACAGCCCTCTGTGAAAATACATTTGGACCAACAACAAAGCATTTGCAATGGTTTAGAGTTTCTTATAATACTGGCCTAATGCCAGCACACCTGACTAAGGACAGAAATGAATCACCGAGTGCACAAACATCCCCCATTGGCAGTTAATACAACCTGCCCAGGGATAGTATAATAAAATATAATTAAAAACTGAGACCACAAATATTGTAAATAGCAATAAGAACAGAAGCTACTGCAAACACATGCACATCATAAAATAAGCAACAACCTTTAAATTGTCTTCCTAAAAATAGACTTTCTAAACTTAGTTTATAATGTGAACAAAGCACCTGCACATGTCACTGTCAAAGGCAGAAAGCCACACATCCAAATCACTTCCTCCAGCCCGCAGACTTTCTTCACAGCAACAGTCATATTGAGCAAGGAGCTCAACCCAAAGATGAAACTCCCTGTTTCCTTGTTCTCGGAACAATAACTTCCTTAGTTGGTCCAAGTTTCCCATGAGGAACAATAACAAGGGGGAAAAAAACCTCCCTTTAACGTTCACATGACAAACAGTCACGCCTGGCTGTACACACTCCATTAACTCCAGAATCAAACAGCACAGTGTGTGACGAGCCGAGCACCCGATGAACATTTTGGTCACCTTTAGATAGATGTTCTCAAAGTTAAACACACTTTTGAAAGAGAAGACTTTTTTCTTTTTTTAATCACTACTCATTAACTTTTAAACACTTTGCTGACTCCTGTCACATGACAGTGAGAAATGGGCTAACAGGTTCCTTTCAAGCCAGATTGGTTGTATTGGTCTTGGTATGTATTTCAAGAGGAATTTTTGTGATATCTCAGGCATTGCAAACACTTTAACTTAGTTTCAACAGTTTTTTCCTCGCATTATAAGTTCCTTATGTAACCCAGTATACTCGCAATGTCTGTACACTGACTTCAAACCACATATTTATTTAAATGGGCAATGTTTGGATCCCAGTCGGCTCTTCATACTCTTTGTCACATTATTCTTTTCATCAAAGCTACTTATTTGACTTTTCACTGTGCTCTTTGGTCAGTTTCGTTTCATTTTTTTTCAGAAAAAAACACGTAATTCCAATAACACAGCAACAACCACATAAAATCCAAGGTGACGATACAGACTTCACCTCAAATAATCACCCTTTTCATGTTAAATGAGACCAAGCATGTAGAAGAAATATGGTTCCCAGGGTGGACGCCTGCATGGAGGGAGTCCTTTTCCATCGGTGTCAAAGGCTGACTTTGCCGAGTAAATGGAGCAAGCTCTAATGCTCCTGAAATGAATATCAGCGTCTTGACCAAACTCATTTAGAGATCAGTCAGGTTCTTAATCCCTCTCCACAGGGGTGTGTGTTTGTGTCTTTTTCTTGTGCCCCCTCTTCCTTTTGGAAGAAGGTAATATGGCTAAATTTGCTTTGCTAATGGGCTTAGCGCAAGCTGTTACAGAGCAGAGTTGACACACAGCAGCCAGGCTGGGATACCAGTGGCTTTTAATCTGATTCCTGATGGAGTGAAAGTTTACGAGAAGTTTGGAGATAAAAGCAAGACTGGGGGAGGAGGTTTTACAGTGGGGGGTTGGGGACCAAAGCCTAGAAGGGGAATCTTTTTAAGTGATAGAGGAAGATAACTTCATTTAACTTTGGGGAAGTTTGGCAAAAGACAAAAAATGTCAAAAATTGTCAGCTGCTTGAATGTGTGTCCATACGAAAAAAGAAAAGAATCATGTGAAAGGTTTGAGCATTATGATATGGTTTGCCCTCTTGAATCCAGGCGATTCAAGAAGTAGTAGTAAGAAATAAATGCTTACACACTGACAAAAGAAAAAAATAGAAGAGGCTCTTTGGATGCTAAAAGTAGCATTTTATTTCATGTTTGCAAAAGGAAATACAAAAGTAAAAACATCATGATAATGTTTTTTGGCACGTGAAATAAATTTAAATTTAATAAAAATTAAAAATTTTTGTCAGCGTCTGGACATTTTCTTCTATAAGGCAGATTTAATGTCACCTGGAAGGATTTTAACTCCCTCACAAATGATTTTGGCTGATGGGCGTAGTCAGTTTTATGAGACTTTAATTTCTTTGCGTCTTGACAAATAAAGCCATGACTCTCCTTGAACATGTGCTCTGTGGGAGAACACTTCCTTTACGGTGGCATAAGCCACAACCACTGATAACCTGGTGTGTGACAGCAGTGTGTTTTCCCATATGCCAGCTGTGGCAGGCTCACATTATGGGTGCCATATGCGTGTTCACCCTGAGATTACAACACTTGTGCTACAGCTGACGTCCATAAATGAACACTTATGACGGCAATTTCCTGTTAAGAAGAAGCGGTCACGGCTATCAATCTATCATGGGTGTTTTCAAACGTGAGGTTTTGTGCAGATTTTGTGCACGCTCTTCTCCACATTATCCAACTTGATTAAAATCTCCAGCTGACAGTGGAGACAGAGGGCTGCAGAGACGGCACCTTGAAAGCAGAGGCAGGCGGCAGAGCTGTTTCAGGTCTCAATACAAGTCACCTACCCCCAAGACATCAGCCATTCTGGGCCACTGACCCACAAATAAGAGACTCAGTCAAATCCATTTTGCCCCATGCCTGTCAGCGCTGTGTGTATCTTGAGGGTCATTTCCCCAGTATCTCCATTAGGCTCTGGGTTCTTATAGAGCATCAACCAGCACGGTCTCACCTCAGTTCTGCTCATAATTCATTACGAAAAGAGATTCTTGCCTGCAGCTGCTCTGATGGAGTTTCTTACTAAACAAAAACAATTGCTAGTATAGCAGCGGGAAAATTGCTGAAAAGAGACTGCTGGAGAAGGTATTGTCTTTTTGTCTTAAAGCATGAAATGATTTCAATTAAAGGGATGCTGAAATGCAAATGTTTGTCAGACAGGATTATGATTTATGAACTCTTGTGGACTGCATATTTAAATGCTATATTTACTTTGGAAGTGCTTATGTTACAGGAAGTTCTGTTGATTCTTTTCTTCATTCAGAATAATTAGCCACAGACACTTTTTTAAAGACTTTGCAATGTTGAAGGACACTTTTAAACGTTTACACGGTTCTCAGTTCATTTGCAAGGAAGTTATTAATATAAAGTTTCTTTTCTTGTATCTGTTGTTTTCAGAGACCAGTTATGTCAAATCCAGTGAGCAGTTTATCAGAAGGCACATTGTATGGATCCCGGATCGGGATAACAGAGGACTCCCTCGCCATCCTGGAGCGAAACAGGGGCTCTGTAGAACCCTGGGACCTGTATGAGACCAAACCCAACGTGGAAGCGCTGGAGCGGGGCATACCGGGCCTTTACCTCTCCTGCTTTGACATGCTCCTCACTGAGGACGCCACCTGGCTGGTGAAAGTTTCAGAGGCCTCCCCAACGTTGGCTGTACCCATGACCTGCATGGAGTCCCAGGAGGAACCAGAGCAGTGCCCCATCATTGACAGCCAGGAACAGGGACTCTGTCCTGGGCTGGAGGGACAGGAGGAGGAGCGGTCTCTGGAGCAGGTGCAGAGCATGGTGGTGGGAGAAGTGCTGAAGGACATTGAAACAGCCTGCAAACTGCTCAATATCACCCCAGGTAGGCTGCCTTCCACCACACCTGCTACTGTAGTCTGTCATTAATACAGTACCAAGACATATAACTGACAAGGAAACACATCTTCAAAGCACACACAGAATTTTTAATGACAAAAAAATGTGTTGCCCGTTATTTACAGGTAAAGGGATATTGATTCAGCAACATTTAAGCTACTGGATCTCGCTCCCAAAATCAACACATATTTGTGTGGAGAGGCCAGGCAAGATGACAGATCTCTTAAATCATGTCCTTACTGACGCAAAGCCATGTTTGCCTGCTCCAGGATCTGTTTAATCCTGACCTTTGCATGAGTTCTCTTGGATTGTGACAGTGATGGTTCTTTCCTGCCATTAGACGTGTACACAGTCTTAAGGGCGAGGTCTCTCTTGCTCGCAAAGCAAACAGAGGAAGCATTATGTATTGTAAGGCTTCTGACTTCTGTCATAGACCTGTGCAATCCCCAGTCATCTGTTATATTGATTAAAACTGTAGCTGCATAAAAGCGTGATTCATTTATTGTTTGTAAAAGTAGCATAATAATCCATAATATACACTCAATTTAACTGACTAAATTGACTCAATAGGACTTAAATCTCACTGGAGGAATAAACCCAAACCTGTTCCGGAAGTGCAGGTAGTTTTCTCATTATTTTCCCATCTTTCTCTGTTTTCGTAGACCCTATAGAGTGGAACACAGGGAATGTCCAGAAGTGGCTGCTGTGGACTGAACATCTATACAGGTTGCCGCATGCAGGAAAGGCCTTCCAGGAGCTGACAGGAAAGGACTTGTGTGCCATGAGTGAGGAGGAATTTCGCCAGCGCTCGCCACAGTGTGGAGACACACTGCATGCACACATGGACATATGGAAGTCAGGTGTGTGTGTGATGTTTATTTAACAAGTTCATCATAGCTGGCTGCAGCTCCTACAATGGCTGTATTGTCCAATTTTGGGCTGTTGGGAACTTTTGAATTTGCATTTTGAGTGCTTAGTCTTAGTGTGTTTATGTACAGCATATGAGTGGATTGGAGATGTCAAGTCAAGTCAGCATTCATAAATTTGCCACTCTGTACAGCACAAAACATGCTCTTACCCATAGAGCCTCGGTTTGAATGAGGAATCACGAATAGAGAAACAGACTGAAAATAAAATAATAAAAGCGTTAGAGGTATAAGCATCCAATTGAAATAACTGATAAATAATAAATAATTAAATGTCTGTCTCTTCTCTCTCCAGCTGCGTGGATGAAAGAGAGGTGTACAGATGGAGATACAAAAACTACCGGTAGGTTTGGTTTCCTCCTTTAAAGACAATATTAAACTGTGATGAATAAAAACTGCACTGTAGCTTTCACAGAATAAAGCTAAATGAAATGTTCACACTTTCAACTCCAGACCACTGCACATTTTCCTTTACTATTTAACTTTATTTAACGTAAGAAGTAGTAAGAAGATGATAAGGGAATGTGTCATTTTCTCTGTGAATCACTACACTGTGGCGTTAAGGTCGAAAGGTTGTTGTTGTTTTTTTGTTGGTGTTTAGTTGGCGAGGAGCTTTGGTCCGAGGCAGATTCATCTTGCTCGGGTCAGCCCATTCATCTGTGGCAGTTCCTCAGAGAACTCCTGCTAAAACCTCACAACTATGGACGCTGCATCCGCTGGCTAAATAAAGAAAAAGGTAATGCTGCAGCGAAAGATGTGCCTTTTAAGACATCCAAAAGTTTATTTTATTGCTTTATTTTTAGAAGATACACGTTGGAATGAAAGAAAGTGAATTGAGAAAATAGCACTATATATTTATATCATTTATTGTAGTATTGTATTTCAGCTCACAGTTCAACTACTTTCATTGTTTACACAATAACTCACACTTCTGCTTTCACTTGTTACACGTCAACTGACGTTTCATTTTGTGGCGTGTTTGTTACAAACGTCAAACCTCTTTTGATTCCCGACAGGTATTTTTAAAATTGAAGACTCGGCTCACGTTGCGAGACTATGGGGACTCAGAAAGAATCGACCTGCTATGAACTATGACAAGCTAAGCCGCTCCATACGTCAATATTACAAGAAGGGCATCATCCGCAAGCCTGATGTGTCTCAGAGACTGGTGTACCAGTTTGTTCACCCAGTATGAGGCAGCGGCATAGTGGGAGGAGGAGATAGAAACCTACAGAACTAAAGGGACACATTATATCACCATGCACTTGGAACACCTAGAGTAAGCCAGAGATGGAAAAGGTGACATGGAACACGTGCACTGGCCAACCCCAATGGTACACACTTCCACTGCCAATACCAAAGAAACAGCTGGCAGCTGCTGCACGACAGCTTATCTGTGCATGGGCCGAGAGGAAGAGACAAAACAATGTGGCTGTTGAGGCTTTTTCCTGCTGCAGAAAGAAACAACCACAGATAAGAAATAAGAAAAAAAGACAAAACAGAAAACAAACAAATGAACTGCCTTGTCATTTGCACGATCTGCCTGTTTATTTTTCCACAATGTGATTCTTTACTCTCGTTTACTCATTATCCCCAACATTTAGAACTGATTGCTACGTACAAGCTTCAGGAAAACGCCCATCGCCCACAGCTACATTTGCTTTGTCTTTTTGTTTCGATCACCTTGACCACTGTCTCTGTTTGAATTAGAGCCAGTTCTCCTGCCCCAGTTGAAAATGTGGTTAGGATTGTTTTGCTTCTTTGAACGGGTTTGGCCTGTTATACACACAATCAGTCAGTCAGCTCCTGCAACCCATCAACCACAGGACAGGCCGCTGTTTTATCTCACCTGCGAGGTGCGGAGAACGAGACTTCAGCAGTTTGCTGAATCTAGATCCAAGCAATTTTTGGGAGGATCCTCCAAGGCTGCAGTGACTGTATTGATACAACTTTAATGCAATTATTTTCCCAAGGTGTAACTTAGTAAAGAGTAATGCATTCCCTAAATATTGTTCCACTGCTGAGGAACCCTGCTTTATATATATATATGATGCTGTCAACTCTGGTTTAGACTGCTGTACATCGCATTTTATGTTGAGGGTGTTTTCTTATAGAGACCCAAAGAGTTAAAAAATTTATAAATAGATATGAAGTAAACAGTCCTATAAATAAATACAGATAAAACTCTCGACAACTATTGGATGGATTGCTATAAAATTGTGTACATACATTCAAAATGAATTGTAAGAACTTTAATAATCCCATAATGTTTCCTCTAGCGACATCATACTTTGGTTTACAACCCGATCCCCACAAAACCAATGTAATTTCAATCAAGAGTTATGTTATTGGCCTTGAAGAGCTGCCAATGAAATAACAATCAATTAAATAACTGTCTAAATAAATAAATGAAATCAAACTTTTTGATTTTGACAAAAAGAAACTACCTTGATAAAACAATTACCTTCAATAAATGCTTTTATTTTCAAAAGAAGCAGGATTAAATTCACAATTTCATACTTTTCTAATTTGTCTGAATTCATATGAATATTTACTGCATATTTTGTCATTATTTATATAATTTTAAATCTTTGGGGCTGCAGATTTTACACTCACTTCTTACCATAGTGCTTATTCATTTCATCTGGAGTTTGCCTAAATGTCTGCCTGATCAGGGATGTGATATCCAAGCTTCAAACAGGGCTCAATAAACTCTATTTTTTAACAGAATCAGCATCTGTGTGGTGTCTCTAGCTAATAACGGGTTTGTTGTGCATGTAAAGGCTTAACCCACTTCAAGAGTTATCATTTTAATTACCCTTCTTTTCTGGTTCAGATCCGTTTTGACGTTTTATTTTTTTTTGTAACCACTAACTGTTCGTTCTTTCATGAAGTCCAACAGGTTTTAATATTTGTCATAACTGGTCTGTCTAAGAAGGGAGAGGCAGAGACAGAGGGTATATCTGCCAAGAATACGTGGCCTTGGGCTGTATTGGGGCGCTTTGATCTTGCAGGAGTGTGCAGTGCAGTTGAAGGTAAAGTTATCCATGCATATACTGTGCAGGTTTTTAAATCTCACAGGTGGAAACATGTATTAAAAGGCTCAAGGGGAGTTTAGATGTCAGCCTTTAGGTGAGAAGAAATTACTGTGTGATATTTATATGATCGTTTTAGTTGTCAGCAACATGGTGGTGTGGTAATACACTGACAAATCTGTAGTGCTGCAGGGAATTACAGAAAATACAGGCCTGTTGAACACAAACAAATTGCATTAATCATACATCTGACTACTTACCTAGCAACTTGGGCTGGGAAAACAGTTTTTTCTGCTTCTTCAACAATGAATCTTCTCCGAAAATGTGACAAAATGATGAGCCTCGAAAGAACGCCATGCACTTCGATTATGAGGATATTTGATGCTTTAGAAGGTAAAAAAGATCAAATAAAAACTGTAGTAGTAATTGTTGTAGTGGCTAGAGTTGTTAATAAGATGTCAGTATCTGAATGTCTGCATGTATGTTTGTTGAACTGGTTGATACTGAAGGATTGTGAGGATTGTGAAGGATACTGAATCTGGTTACTCCTGACCTCTAGTGGTTAAACCCCAGAGGTCACAGCAGATAGAAGCCCACCGCCTTAATGAAAATCTTTTTCAGACTAGATTAAGGTAAAGAAGCTCAGTGTCACCATTAAATACTTTGTCCAAATATATTTACTGCTCTGTTCACGTGAGATATTTAGACATGTGATCTCTACAGTCTGGGAAAATGTATCAGAATTTGTCAACATAAACAACTATAACTCAAATCCCCAAACCAGAAAATTAAGAATCAACATTCATTAAGTTTGAAGTCTGGCGGCTCCACTGACATAATTTAGTTATGCCCCTAGAAGTATTAATTTCTATTATGTGTTTTGAATTTGGTTCTTTCAGTTTCTTCAGTCTGGTTTGAAATTATGCACATTAATAAAACTGAATGCTGTGATTTGTGTATTCATTTTGAAAAGGGAAATGTATAGGCACTTATGTTAAAGTCAGACTTTTTAAAATTAAATGTAATTTCCAATACTAAACTGAAAGTGACTCAATAGTATTCATTAGCCGAGTGACACATCTTTAATACCAATGTTTATGTGTACCCTGAACTCAAGTAAGTATACTCAAGTACTGTAGGCTACTATTGTACAAAGTTCCATTTTGTGCTTCTTTCTACTTACACTCCACTACTACTTTCTACTCCACCACATTTATCTGACAGCTACAGTTAAAAAGATACTAGGTTGGACTGGCCTGACTACATAGTAAACTGTAAATGTTGTTAAAACTAGCTCCAACCTGATCAGCTACACAAGTAAAATGCTGCTTACACATTGATGCTTCAGAATTTACAATCTGCTGATGCCATACATCGTCAATGGGACAAATTCGCTGCATTTTTACTTTTACCATTGATACTTAATTGCTGAATATACTTCTACTTGTAGGCTAATGGAGTATTTTTTATTTTTTACAAATATTAATTGACCTTTGGAAAAACTTCAGGGAATGTGATAGAGGAGTAAACACTGTATCAACAAACAAAATGTTTTACAATTTTCCATCTACTATTTAAAATAAATAAACATATAATCAAAGTAAAAAACTGATCTGGCAGCACCACTACTCTGCTAAGCTAACTTAAGGCTAGTTTACCTTTTAAGCAGGACTAGCGTAGCTGTTTTTATTCTTCATGACTACATTTAGCTTCTGTCTTATTTATGTGTGATGACAAACTAAATTACCAAGATATTAATTAACCAAAATGGATATATTCATAACAGTTAGGGAGCTTTAGTCAGGGCTAGCTGTGACTATTGCTAGCTCAGCCGTAGCTATATCTAGCTAGGCTGTTGCTATCGCTAGCTAGCTTTAACAGGGTCTGGCTCTGTTGCTTTAGCAGTGTAGTTGAACATTATGTTTAGCATGCTGCTTTCTTTGGAGTTATACATTTCAATGCCATAAAAATGTTATATGAAAAAATAAAGATAAAGATGTAGTTACTGAATTTTGTCTTTTTAGGGCAGAGTAGAATTATGTATCATGAAACGTTCAATTTCTACATCACATTTTGATCTCAGGCTCACAGAGTCTCAAACAGTAGGCCTGTGTGCCTCAGAGTTTTCTGATGACATCTTTTATTTTTGCTTATGCAGAATGAACAGGCACTACAGTTTGGAAATTACAGCACTATGCTAAAGAAAAGAGAGAAAGCCCTAGTCCTCTAAAAAGTTGTTCTCATCATTGCAGATCAATGTCCCCAGCTTGAGCAACAGACAGAAAAGAAAGTTGCATTTGTATATTTGTTTCCTTTTTAAAATACAATTTACCATCCTTCAGTGTATCACAGGAGTTTCACAGTGGATGTTGTAGCTTTACACGTCTGCTTTTACACACTTTTACAGTACACCTGTTAACAGTCCCATTCTGTTTCAAACTGTTAAAAGTACGTTAAGACAGTGAAGTCTTTAAATTCATCTTCAATCAGACAAAGAGGGCCCGTGTGTCATGTCAGTGTAAACTGAGTCAGACAGACAAGCAGGAGTCAGATTCTGTGGGAGTGAGCTCTATTTCACTTTGTTGGACGTGACGGTTGAGAGTCTTTGCAGGTGCAGGGTAGTAGATTTTGGTAAGGCAATAGTTATTACAGCCCTCTGAATCTAGTGCTTACAAGGAGAACACTTATTAAAAGTATACAGAACAAAGTACATGAGACATTTCCCCTCCTGGATCTTTTATGAACTTCTTTCTTGCAGTTCTCATCAATTGTCTCATCAATATTTCAGAGACGGATCCTCTTTCTGCTTTTTTGTGCAGCGCTCGTTGCAGCTTTTTCAGTCTGCGTCAGTAAGACAACACCCGACTTCCTCATCGACAAGGGGGTTGTTTTCACCAACACCTGTGGTAACCAGGAACAACAAACCAATCTCATATAACAAGTAATGTTCTGCCATCTTTGTTTGTATAAAGTTTGATTTAGATTTTCTGATTAAAACTTAAAAATAATAAAAAAAATATTTAACTATAAAGATGTGAATAGCCAATATTTAATACAGACAGTTTTTTTGGTACACAGTGAAAAAGACAACTGAGGACTGACTATGTTACACAATGCGAATCAATCCTGTCATCATCATCCTGACAAGAGTTTTAATTCGATCAAGAAACTGTCAATAATTTTGAGGAAACAAATTGAGGCCATGCACTGGATCAGTTCAGATCAGAGCAGTAAACAGTGTGTGGGAGCATCAGCATGCACATAATCACAGAGGTAAGAGCTGGAAGCTGAAAAATGCCAAGTCACTGAAATAGTAAACAAGTCTCATCAACTGCAGAGATAAAAAAATAAATATAACCGTGGTTGTGAAATGAAGCTAATCTCCATACAAAACATCTGCAAGTTTGTATTTCTAGGCAGGTTTTGTTCATTATTAACACAGTCTGCATGTAAAGTAATAGTTATAACAGGCACCTTGTTAGAGACGGGTGGAACAGCAGAGGTTAATGTAAACAATCCTTGCACTGTTTGATAAGAGTACATATTTCCATTTCAAAGAGAAGCTCTGCTGAGTGACTTTTATCTTGTTTCAAAAATGCTAATTCAGTGACATGCTGTGGAGTGCCGCAGGAAAACAACTAAATGCATCAAAGTAATTGTTTGACATTTTGGGAAATGTGCTCATGTGCTATATTTAGTTAAATGAGAAGATTGACACCAACCTCCTGTCTGTACCCCAAATGGGAAGCTAGAGACAGCAGCTGGTTAGCTTAGCTTAGCACAAAGTATAAAATAAGCTAATTTAATGTGCGGTGCAATTTGTTATGTACCTAAATGACCTAAATTGCCTCCCTTTCCCCTCTAGCAGTATCTTTGCCTTGTATCTTTCTCTCTGGATTAAACAAAGGAGATTTAACTTGTTGATTACTGAGATTTAGAGGTGCTGGTAAGCATCAGACAAAGCCAGGCTAGCTGTTTCCCCATGTCTGTCTTTATGCTAAGCTAAGCTAACTTTGACCTGCTGTTTCTTTATATTTACTGTACAATCAAGAGAGTGGTATCAATCTTCTCATCTAACTTTCCGGAAGAAAGCGAAACAAGCGCATTTCCCCAAAACATCAAACTATTCCTGTAATGTTAAACATGTAAATATTTCACAAAGAAAACAAAACACTGTATTCAATGAGAAAAAAACTGTACAAGCATCCAGACTGTAAAAAAAAAAAGATTAAAATATATACATGAAATGCACAACACATAGCTCATTCTCGCAATCCAGGCACAACTGACAATACCATATCAATGTTATGATGAGGGAACATACTGTATGGCATGTTAGCATCACATCTGAGTCAAACACAGCTACACACAAAAGAGACTAAAATATTTTGCTTCGGTTGAAGTATTTGGAGATGACGTGATCCTGAACAGATTCAGTAAAGTCTTCTCTGTGATGAGAGCTGAGATGAAGACAGCTCACTGTGCCCGACAGGAAGAGGAATCTTTGCTTTCAAGTCTCTGGCAATGTGCATTTATGACTGGACGGTTTAGTCTTGGTTTGCCCCTTCCGACGAGACAAGCCTCCTCCGGTGGAACAGCTAGATGGGCTCCACGTAATTGGCCGGGTAAAGACCCAGCTGGCCGCTGTCTAGACGACCTTTGCACCAGCCTTGTTCATCCTCGTCCTCCAGCTTCGTCAGCTCATCCCCTTTATCAATGAAAGGAGACAGAAATGCTCAGCCGGAGGAGATTTATGTGAAACAATTCTAATTAATGTAATACAGAATAAATGTTAACCCAGATCCCAAACATGTCAACAAGAACATTAAAGGAATACCAAAAACCCATGTTTTAAGTATCAAACTCTCACCACCATGTAGCCCTAGGTGCTACACCTTTAAACGACTTCTTTAGCGTAATCCGTTTGTAAGATTGGTCGTCAATATGAATAAAATATTCAACAACAGTTTATCTAATTCAGTATTGGAGAGTATCTATGTGGAGTCTGTATTTATATTTTGGGAAATACACTTTCTTGCAGAGAGTAGATGAAAAGACTGCTAACACTCTTGTATCTGCCCACAACCAGCAACTGGTTAGCTTAGCTTAGCATAAGGAATAGCATAAGAACAGGATATTGGTCCAGCCCTAGTGTTTACTCATAACACTCATGTTTTTGCCAAAATATGTCCACACACACAGCTTCTGTTTGTCTCTAGTGCAGCTTGATGTTTACCCTTCCCACACCGACTACATTTGGTGGTTATGAATGACAAGATGTTAGTAGATTTTTTTTTTTATGCAACTGGATTACTCTTGAAATTCATAATATTGCTATTTCAACACAGCTGATAGAAATTTACTTTAGTGGGCTCAGGTTAAATAAAAAATGTGTGCTACCAAACTCATTAAAGATACTCAAAGGATTTCTCGGTGGAGTATTCTTTTGACATTATGTACCAAACTAATAGTACAGCAGCAGGAAATGTACTGGACAAACTTGCAATCATTAGTGAAATGGTTGCTAGCTTGAGTCGTAACCGTGCGGGCAGGGATTCACAGTTTTTTCTGCAGGAATCAACCCTGTGACCTCCCAGCGATGGGAGGAGTCACCAGGTGTCACTCTCACCTGCGCTGAAGCTGAGCTCGTCCTGCTCTTGGCCGTCATAGTCGTACAGCGCTCTCACTCTCACGCCTTTGACCACGTCGTCGTCGAAGGGGTTCGCCCCTCCGTTGGTGTCGGTGGCCGAGTTCGGGGCTGTCTGGTCCTCGTCCGACCACTCTGTGGAGGCCGTGTACGCCTGGTTCTTCTCGTAGCTGCTGACACTTTACATGACACATTTCAGCAGAACATTAATCTTCAGTCCTACCGGCATAATTTCACGATGTTCTAATGCTACCTCACTTCCACTGTGTATGTGTATGTGTTACGTTCTTTTAGTGTGTGTACTTTGTTGTAAAGCATTTCCACTATCACAGCTCATACTACTACTGTTAATACGACGTCAGTAATTATATTGTATCTACAACTAGCAGTTGCATTTGTGTAGTTGTGATAAAAGATTACGTATTTACACTTAAATAAAACTAAATTACATACAAAAAGATGTGGCCAACAAATATAACATTTTGATTAGTCCACATACAGTAAAGGAAGACACTGATTATACCAGATATAGTATGCGAAGATAAACTGATGATTATTATCTCTGGTCATTGGGGAACAAACAAATATGAAATATGAAATATAGCAGAGTTTAATCTTACCTTCCTCGGTCTCCAGTTTGAGCTTGGTCTCCTGCTGTTGTGACGTTGGTCAGCATGACTCCATCGCTTCCTTTCTTTGACTTTTCTTTCTTAGAGATGTTATGGGTAAGCTCTGGGTTGTATTCCTGCAAAACATGTTTAGACTTGGATTTGTTTGAACTGCACAGTAACTACTGTCACATTGAAGTATTACTTATTTTGAGCAATACTTCTCATCACAGCTGGACACTGCCTCAGTATTCTGTAACCAACTTTAGTCACTACCGCTTTGCAAAATGGTCGGCTCTCTATTTGGTGTCCTCAACAGAAATCATCATTGGGTTTTTTTCAGATTAAATAAGCATGATATAATGTTTTAATTAGTTAGCTTTGGTGGATTTTGTTTGATTTGGACAGAGCCAGGCTAGCTGTTTCCTCCTGCTTCCATTCTTAATGCTAAGCTAAGCTAACCAGCTGCTGGCTGTGGCCTCATAATTAGTGTACAGACATGAGAGCGGTATCAATCTTCTCATGTAATTCTCAGTACGAATGCATTAAGTGTATTTCCCAAAATGTCAAACTATTCCTTCAATGATTGGACAGTATATATGGCAGAATGCTTCAGGTCCCCAGTGATGATATAATATAATATAATATTAAAATTGTAGCTTGTTATGGTATTTCTGTACCTCAAACTGTGGCCAGTTCATATGCATGCCGGGACCGTGGGTGTTGCTGAACCACTTCAGATCTTCCTGCGCGCTCGCTGATGTGATGGTGCGTTCAAGTTCTCCGTACACTGTAGCATAACTGTGAAAAGACAGCAAGGATTCAGTGTGTGGGTCATGGTTAGCTGATGACCGTCACTCCTTACTTTAACTCTTTCAAATGTCTCAAACCTTTGGTCTTCTGTGAGGTTGAGGTGGCGTTTGACGTCCAGCAGCACCTCCCTGAGGAAGCTCAGCCTCTTCTCCTCAAACTGCTGGCACTGATCGAACACCAGCTCCATGTTTTCCATGTACTGTGGAGTGCACTTGCTCAGCTCATCCAGAGCCTTCTCATACTTCTCCTTGGCCTATGTAGTAACACACACAAGCACCAAACTCTTAACAGCTTGAAATAAATATGATATATTATATGTTATATACGATATCTCACTGATGCAGAGATGACCACATGTTCCTGTGTTTCAGTTCTGTGGTCAAATGTGAATCCTATTAACCTTGAGAGGACAATAAATGTGTATTCAAGCGCAATGAAGAATCTTAGTTAAAGAGTGTGAAGGTCAAGGCGGTCAATGGAGAAGTGGGGGAGAAACCGTAGTGAGGGGGATGTGTGGTATTTAACAATACTACACTGACTGCAGCTATGATTCCTTTATAACGGTTGGCCCAGAGAAACCAGCTCTACATCTTAAAATAGCCTGTGAGTTGATTTCCTTGTGGCTTGATTGCGAAAAACAGCTTCTGCATAATGATGACCCCGTGGGCCTGTTAGAGCCACAGCAGCTGATGCTCTCACCTTCTGGGAGTCCTGTTTGCACTTGTCCACCTTCTCGTGGAGCTTCTTCTGCTGGTCGGCTGTCAGCTGCGAGGCCTCTCCCTTACTGTTGGCCTCTCTGGTGGACGCCAGCTTCTCCTCTTTGCAGGCCATGTGGAAAGACTTCTTGGCAGCCTCGAGCTAAAGGAACAAGACGAAAGAAAACATTTTGCACAAGTCATGTACGTTGGCTAAATGTGCGCACATGAGAAAAATACACTAGTATGTAATTGCATATAAACCCACCACAAATAAAGTGGGGCTGCATGATTATTTCATTGTTGATTATTTTCTTGCTTATAAAATGTCAGAAAACTCTAATATCACACAAGACAAAGAAAATAGGTAAATCCTCATCATTTGGAAGCTAAAACTAACTGCTTGAAAAATGATTTTAGCAGTTAGTTGATAATAGTTTAATAATAGTGGAAAATTTGCTTCAACTCTAAAATAAAGCGGACAAGATATATTCTAAAACAATCCAGTCTTTATTAATGTGATTAGTGATAAGTAACTGCAACAGAAAGTAGTTAACAGTTTCTCCTTACCCTGAATTACAAAAAATATATTTACGCCTGATGGGTTCTAGTCAGGCAGATCATTGTCTCTGAGTAACTCAACAGCACACGTCTCCTCAGAAACAATGTCGGGGTACCTGTTGACTTTTTCAAGTGTAATTTCTCAATGCTGTCGGAACCACAAACAAAATCCCATTCACCATTTCTTTCAGTCTCAATGATGTTGATTTCAAAACCTGATTTCAAATATTTCTTTTTTTGTAATTAAAACTCATTTAAAATGAGTTCGATGTCTCTGGGCAGTCAAAGAACGCGTCCACGTGGCTGCACATGTATGGATGTGTAAAAAAAAGAATCACCTCTTTTAGCTTTTTGGCCCAGGGTTTCTGGGCCTTCTTGAAGCCCTCGTCTGCCTCTTTGGTTTCCTTGAATCCTCCCATCATCTGTTTGTGGTACGAGTCTTTCTGCCAGTTCTTCACCTTCTCAAAGTCCTCGTTGATCAGGTTGTTTTTCACTTCCTGGTGAAGCTCGCTCACCTTCTCCGCCTCCGTCATCACCGCCACCCAAGCTCGCTCTACTGTGCCGTACTGAGGCCCTGGTTGAGCAATGAAGGGTAAGAAAGGTGAGGCATTATATCATAACAGAAAAAGCACAGGGATGTTATTGAAAAGACTTGCATAATATGAGTGTGAAACACCGCTCACCTTTTTCTACCAGCTGTCTCCATCTCTTGGACCACTCGGTCAGTTGCTGCGCGTAGGCTTTCTCGATTTTGGCACGCTCCTGGATGCAGTTCATCACGTCATTGCAGAGCCGGTGACCATCATCAATCCGCTTCACCGCACGTTTGTAGTTCCCAACCTTACATACAAACAGTGTCTCAGGTTACTTTCAGAACATTTATACGACCACAACTTTCTGACATTTTTCAAATTCTTTTTGTTCTCCTGGAAGCCTCTGGGCCCGTCCCGGTCATTCATCTGCGGTGAGGTATTTATTTACTGCACTTTACTTCTCAAATCAAATGTATTAAATGATTGGATCGACATTATGGAAGATGAGCTTAGTTGCTTTCTTCCTGAGCGTATGAGAGGATCAATACCACTCTCATATCTGTACGTTAAGTACTACACTGGAGCCATGGTGTGATTATTGTAGCTTAGCATGAACACTAGCCTGGTTCTGAAGGTAACAAAGCACGTGTGTTAAGTAACGATCTTAAGAGGTGCTGGTAGTTGGGTCATTGTAATTCAGAAAGTGCCAGGCTAGTTGTTTCCACCGACTTCTAGTCTTTATGCTAAGCTAAGCTAACCAGTTGCTGGCTGTAGCTTCATATTTAACTAATCGAACTCTCGTCAAGAAATCAAATCTTTCCCAAAATGTTAAACTATTCCTGCCACTGCAGTTTCTGTGATTTCTTGACTTCCTGTTTGGAGAAGGGTACATTCTCTGAATTTCCTTTAGGTGAATTATGCTCATTGAAAAATATGCTTTACAAATTAAGAGGTGACAAAGATTTTAAGATGCCCTTTTGTTTCTTGTTGGAATTAATGATCCACTAATTACAACAAAAAAGTGCCAATTTCTCATTATTGACTGTCATGGTTGAAGATGGCATGATTTGTATTATTACTGAGAAAACTGTGTGATGCTGTATTGCTGTTATAACGAGATCAGTGTGTGAGGTGGTGCCTTAAAAAGCAACTCTCCTCTCACCGCCTGCAGGTGATGCATTTAATAGGCAGCAGAGAACAGAAGGGAAGAGACTGCTGGCCTGTGTGTGGAGTTATGTAATGAAAGCAGAGGGTGGGTTAATGACATGTCATTTACAACTCTCCATGGACGCAGGAGCAGCAACCTCCTAGAGAGCTATTAGCTTTGCCCAGAGAGAGTGAGAGAGAGAGAAAAAGACAAAAATCCAAACTTCATGCATTTATTTCACACCTTTGTGACAGAGAAAAAAAAAACGCATCTTTGCTGAATGCGTTATAGATGTTTAGCTATACCTCTCACCCTGAAAATGACACTCAACAAATCTCAAATGTGGGCTGAATGAAAACAGGCGGGCGGACGATTGTATTCCACACCAGCTCTCTGCTTCAGCAGCAGCCAGCCGAGTCAGCGCTCAGCAGGCAGCACTGCAGCAGCTCGAAAGTAATGCAACGAGCGACTGTGATGTAGCGACTGTGTGCTGGAAGGAGGCACCTTTGCTGCTCCAGCTGATTCCTGGACGCCCTGCCCAGCTGAAGAGACATGATGAAGATAAAACACAGCTGAGTCCGAGAGGAAATGGATTATAGACACTGTGAAATGACAATACGTCTCAAATCCTCGCTGAGTCAATCCATCATACGGACTGTGTCTAAACTTGCACTGTAGCTTGAGATGGGTCAGGCTTTTTCCTGGTTTGAACACTGTGAACCGTCACCAGCTCTCATAAATAATGAATTTTGCTTGTTGCTCAAATTATTTTGGACTGTTTGTGTTCAGAAAAGGTTGTTGGTCAGGGGGAAACCCCAGTACAAATATTAATTATAATCAATTATAACAAAATAAATCAAAATAATAATAATTTGTTACAATACATTCTCTTTATTTATATCTAATTGAATTTTATGTAAGTGATTTGGTTATCTCCAACTGTCTGCTACTACAAGAAAATAGTGCTTGACACAGATATTCTGCTATTCCTTTAAACAGGAGACAGAAGTCGGAGGAGTCAGTATGGAAGTCATGGAGTACATTGAAAAACCTGTACAATGGAGCGGCCATTGCAGTGGTTGGAGACTGGTACAGCAGTAACGTGCCTTTAACAAGCTCAAGACCCTAATTATGTAGAAGTCAGGACAACGCTGTCAACCTCAAAGGCTCAAGCCTCATTTATAAAAGCTGTGCATAAGAACTGCCTGTATGTGAAATTGGTATTTAACACCTGATGTGACAACGGCATATCACATCTGTTCCACCAACAGGCCCATAGCACCTCAAATGTAACTTCATTGAAAAAAAATGAAGCAAGTGAAGAAGAAAATGAATATGAACCTCAAAGACAACGAGGTGTGCGATACAGAAAATGAGTTTCAGCTAAATTACAAGACTTAATTAGGCAATTCCACATGTGGCTTGTCAAAGAACAAAAAAAAAAAACACCGCACGAAGGCAGATGGTGACAACTTCTGCAAACAGTGTCTTCTTTAATAAGAGCTGCATCAGAGGTGACAAAAAAGACCTGTGAGTGCTGGAAAAAACAATTTCAGCTCACAAAGGAGACATCTGGGCCACGGGAGGAGGCAGAGTGCCACTTCAGTGTCGTCCTTAGACGAAAAAATGGTTGCAGTTATTGGTGAGAAGTCTCTGATGGTTACACTCAAAGAGCAACCACACAAAGAGGTTGGAAAAGTAGTAAATTATTCCGATTTTTTATTGTTTTTTAACAATTCAAGTTATTTTAACAGTTGCATAACAGAAGATGAAGTAATGGCATCGAAATATAACGTTTGTCATCATTCTGAGTGATTAACAGTGAATGTTATCAACAGATCTGTGCTCAGTGATGGAACACAGCAACACAAGTCTCAGCTCGTGCGTTTATGTGCGAATCAGTCCTGACACGCAGTTGACAAACGACCCCAGATCTTTCTTCTCACCTCCCAGACGGAGAAGGTTCAGTGAGAGTTCATCACCAGGCCTGTGTCAGTTTCCAGTTAGGTTTAATCTGTCAATCTGCGGTCTCACCTCCCAGAAACTGTCTGTGGTCTCCTCCTGGCTGGCGGACTCGTCGTAGGCTCCAGACATGGTCCCAGATTTGGCAGGATGGCTTCAGGCTGTGGCGGTCTGCAGTAAAGTGACGCTCCTCATGCACTGAGAGAAGAGAAGACGAGCACAGAGGAGACTGTGAGCAGTGCTAACACAGATACATGAGCACACATATAAATATGGTTATAGCAGCAAACAAAGATGTCATATACAACGTTAGAGGTAGATCCTAGCCTAGCCTTGTTTTGTTATATTCTTTTCAGTTCTTTTGGCAGAGTCTATACGTCCCATCCTCCCCCACTTGTAATTGTTGTGACATTTATCTTTGATTTAATAAATAAGTTGTAATTTACCTTCACTCCTGTGGCTCAAAGACTGCTTGTTTATCTTGTTACCAGCCCTGAAAGAGGACCTATCACTCTGTCATTTCAAATTGCCCATCACTTACAGAGCAAATGCTTCTACCTGCAGCTCATGTGATCACAACATCAGTCTTAATCTAGATTTTTTGTTCATACTCTTATAATACCCACAAATGTTGTGTAATGGATTATGAAATGGATGCAAAATGCTTATGTAACGAGAAAAAGGGCAGCGCATTTAAAAGGTTTATGCAAGAGATTATTAACCACACAGAATTATACAAGAAATAAAGCTACTTCTTAAAGTGCACTGGATAAAGTGGCTCTATGGAGGACTAATAAATGGCATATTCATAGACCAGATTATAAGAAACCAATTTGGAAACCAATTTGTGAATTATAGTTCAAGGATGAAAGTAGGGCTGCCTGTCACAATATCCTAAATCCCAAGATGACGTTTTCAGATTGCTCATTTCTTCTCTTATATAAAAGAAAAAATTATATAAAATTACATAAAATATAGGAAAGCAGAACATTCTGACGACTGACAAGCTGGAATTAATGTAATATGAAATAAATGACTTAAATGATCAATTATCAAGGTGGTAGCTGATTAATTTTCTTTCAAACAAATAATCCATAAACTGTTTCAGCTCTAGCTGCAACTAACACATTTGTGATGATGTGACTAGATTTTTGATTAGTCAGTCAAGAAGGCAAGAAATGCCTCTTATAATATTTGAGAGCCTAAGGTAACACCTTCAAATTGCTTGTTTTGAATGACCAACAGTCTAAAACACGATGATATTTAATAGCTAAACCATGACATGAAACAGAGAAATGAGTCATTGTGTATCTTTGCTCAATAAATGACTGTTCTGTCAATCAAATTGTTGCTTCAGCTCTAACGTAGTCTTCCCATAATCAGCTTTACAAACTGATACTGTAGATAATGCACCTGAATAAGATAACACACGTGTACAAAGTCCAAATTAATGGTGACGAGATCAGTTATTACTATCAGGGGAAATCAAAAGTTCACTAGCAGAGCATTTGGGTTTACACAATACTTTCCACACACTGATGTCAGGTCGGATCAGGAACTTAATAAACCACATTCACCTTCAGATCGCCTTGAGAAGCACTTCCTGAGTGCTTCCGGTTAGTTTTCCCTCTGCTCTGCTGACATGATTTTGCCAATAGATTTAATGACTTGTAACTGTCAGTGGTTTTGACTCACTCTCAGAACACTGTAGCCTTATTGCAGAGGAATCTTCCCTCAATCTGGTCAACTACCATTATCCCAAGGCCGCGCTGGAACACCTTACGTTGCTGTGGAGATAAATAGCTGTGACATGATTGCTAATGATGACACTCGTACTGAAATTAGAGAGCAGAATGACTGCCAAAGTGAGAGGAGAAAGAGAGAAAACTATCTTTCTATTCATCTACCCATCCATGGATAGATTCTGAACGGGCATGGAGCTCAAGGGGCCCCTTAGCCAGAGCCTCTGTTTGAAATGACTATTTCTTGTTGGAAAGTAAATCAAACAAATACAAAGACGGCTGCATAAACATAGAAAACAACCCCATGTAAAATAAGAAGCAACACATCAGAGGTGCAACACAACTACAAGTAAAAAGTAAAAAGACTGCAGAGACACAAAACAATCACAGAGTGTTGGAGGAAAACAAATCCAGGTCCGGCCCAGATTTCTAAGTCTGGACCTCTTCACCAACACTAAGTCTTCTGCAATTGTTCTGCTACTGAAGTCTCAAACAGGTCAAATTAAAAGGCACTGGAGATGATCAGAGGTCGATGCATTAGAGTTTATTCTTTAACAAAATAAACCCAAATTAGCCCCGATGCTGAATTGAAGACAGAGTGGTGTTTTTTAACAGAAGATTCAAAATCAGAGATAAAACAACTGCAACAACTACAAAGAGATGAAAGTGACAACAGGGAAGCAAAAAGACCACAAAGAGACACAACATCACAACTACAGAGACACAAAACAGTTCCAGAGAAAACCAAAGCGACCACAAGGAGACAAAACACCCACTAAGACACAGAGACAAACAACAACCACAAAGAGTGAGAATACGAAGGCAGTGATCTGTGTCTAATTGACTGCAGACCCTCAGCATAATAAGTGAATGAAGACACAGACAGACTGAAAACACAAACATTATCCTGGCGCTGCTGCAGCCTCGTCAGCGACACGCTTACCTACGTCAGTTCAGGGTCAGTTCACAGCCCAGACTGCACTTTCAAAAGTGACTACACCGTAAAACTGCCACATGTTCACCCAGCGTACTGAAATTATGATGGGCCCTAAGTAAGAGGTAATTAGCCACTGCCAATGACGTGTACTGTTACAGCTTCATAAAACCTAATCACAGAAAGCCTCTGTCCTTGAAAAGTCTTCTGTAGTCTCCAATTCCGGACTGTGACCATTCAACAACACTAACAAAAACACATACAACAAGAATATGTTTGATTTTGGTTTTGCGTATTTGTCATTCAAGATGAACTAACAGTAAAGGACCATATCAGTGTTTTAGCCCTGCTTAAGCCAGTTCATGAACAAATTAAATATAGCTCATATTACCACTTTATAAAACACACCATATTTTTGTGTGAATGTTATCATCAGCGCTTCCTAGATCTCTACGAAAGTGGCAAAAGTCCCCGCGAGCAATCCTCAGAATGGACACAGTTATGAATGAAGAATGATTTTCATTTAAACCACCGAACAGGATTGCAGATGAAGATCAGATGCAAAGTGAGGATGCAAATGAACTGGATGATAAACATGAGATGACAACAAAACAACGAGGAGGATTATTTCAAACCTGTTATCAGTGCAGTGAAATGTCAGGTGCAGCTACAGACAGGTTTCCCTGAGCTTCTGCTGGAATAAGAAATACCAACAGATAATACTGTGGAAGCAGCTGATAAGGATTTGTTCTGTGAGGTTGTAATGATGCGTCGGTTTGCGACATGCAAGGTCTTTTCTGCCGCAGTGCTACTTAAAACAATCACAGTATGAAACAAAAAGAGTCATCTACCCCCTGATGAACATGATGGACAAACACTATGTTAAAGGAATATTGCAACATTTTGGTAAATGCGCTTATTTGCATTCTTGCAGAAAGTCAGATGGGAAGATCCATCCCACTCTCATGTCTGTATAGTAAATATGAAGCTACAGCCAGCAGGAGGTTAGCTTAGCTTAGCACAAAGACTGGAAACAAAGGGGAACACCTAGCTACTTCTAAAGACGTTGTTTGTTTAATCTGTACAAAAACTGATCTATAAAAATGGCAAGTTGGATTTAGATTTAGATTTAGATTTAGTTGTGGTTTTGTGGTTTTACGGGGGTTTATGTGACGCACTACTTCTTGGCTGGGAGCAGTAACTTCCTGGAGTCTCTGCTGGTTACCTGGCAACGTCATATAACCCCCCGTAAAACCAAAACTAGAGGTGCTGGTAGGAGGATTTTGCTACCTTTGTTTATACAGAGCCAGGCTAGCTGTTTTCGCTCTTTATGCTAAGCTAACTAGCTGGTGCTGAGAATGTCAAAATGCCCACCCATTTTAAGCCCATACCTCACACAACGATAAACAATTAGATTTGTCACAAAAGTTGATGAAACATGAAGAGACTGTTTCCGGTGAGCACTTTCTGTGCACTGCGTATCTGTGTTTCTTTCTCCTATTCCAACTGAGGCTACCAGCTGATTAGAAATGGACGGTTAGAAGATTGTTTCATGATTTGAAAAACAAACTACCTTGGAAAGCCAAAGCTGTTGATGAAGAAGGATTTGATGCAGGAGAGACACATACGAAACAATAGAAAGAGAAGGAGCAGCGATGTGTTTTGATAGGAGGTCAGGGGGAGGGGTGGGAGGCCGCATGGGTATTTGGGTCAACTGTGGCCCAATGGACTGAGCAACACTTTTGACAATAAAGGGCAGAGATGAAATGATAGAGGGAAGTGAGGAGACTCCAAAATCCAGTTAATCGAGGAGAATATCTAAGCCAACAGCTTTGGGCAAAACAAATGCAGCCGGATGCAGCGTGGAGCATGGCATGAGTGGGTGTTTATTATGCTTGGTTAATCCATTAGCAACATGCCGAGAGGGGGCTTTTGTTCAGGAAAGCCCTTTGCTTGGCTCACAGAAAGGCAGATCGCACTGTAGGGAAACAGACACACACTAGCTTCTTCTACTTTTTTTTTATCAAAGCCAACAAGTAGAGATAAAACTGAGACAGAAAAACACGAATCTGACTGTATTTCTAATTTAGAGTGAGTTATTCATTGTAGACAGACAAACAATGCCTACCCACTCTCTCTCTCACACACACACACACACACAAAAAACCCAAACATTGGCAGCACCCTCCCAGGTTTAGTCACCATCCCACTGCTTTGATTCGGTCTTCACTCTTTCATCAGTACGCCCTGCTGTCTCAGCCAAAGATCCACATCCTCGCAAACAAGCGATGAGACTAAAAGAGCATTGGGAGCCCCCATCCCTCTAAAGCAAGTGCATGGGCACCGAAAAAAGCACCACTACCGTAGTGAGCCTGAAGCATCAACGCGTCAAGAGAGTGAAACCCCGAGACAAAGACCGGCAATACGTCCGGAGCGAGGGAGCACACAGCCCCCCACCAAAGCAACAAAAGCTTACCCCCAGTCCTCCATTAACAGCGGCTAAGGCTGCAGCTAAGAGAAAAGAGACACGTGGGCTCCTCCAGCAGCCAGCCCCTCTCCTCCTCGCCTCCTCCCGTTTGTTTATTTTTGCGTACTCTCTGACTGACTGAGCGACGGAGCATCAGCGTGCCGAGCAGGGCACTAATCTGTGATCTGAGATCTTCCTGCCCGGAGCTCTGTGCAAAAACACTGCATGTCTATGTGTGTGTGTGTGTGTGTGTGTGTGTGCGTTTCTCAATGAGCGAGGGATAATCCCGTGGTGCTGTGCTTGAATGGCTCAGACAGAGCAGCGAGCCAGAGGGACAGAGGAGGAAGAGAGAGAGAAAAGGGGGGAGCAGGTGGGCTGCTGCTGCAGCTGTTTATGAACTGCACTGTAGATGTTGTAGTGTGGATGTGTGAGGTGTTACTGATTAGACTTTTGGTGGAACTGGTGACAGAGTTTCATTTCAAAAATGAGATTATACACCATGAAGCCGAGCCTACATACAAGCAGCACACACCAGGGATTATTACTGATGTTGTTAGTAATGGATATTTTTTGAAATGTTGGGAAACAGACGGACAAACAGAAAATCTTCCTACCAGAAATTGGTGTAGCCTCTATACAAGTGAGTCTGACGCTACTGTATGAAATTCACGTACATTCACACCTGCTTTTTCAGGTCGTACAGTTACCTGTCAACAATAAAATGCCTAAAGAAAAGACCTTTTTGGTTTTATTTATAATTTTGGTTGGTAAAATGGTGCATCGAAGGAGCTGGTGCATCAGATCAGAAGTGCAACTGATGTTAGTCTGCTGAGTTCCAGATGGTTAAACTTAAAACAAGCAAACTTAGGACTTTGTTGTTATTAGTTAGATCATTTTCTGTTTCTGTTCTCTGACAACCGAATGAGCATGAAATGAGTGTGATCTCCTACACTGACATTCAAAAAGACAGTTAGGAGTGACAGAAAGTTGTCACCTTAACTTTACCTCATTACAAAGCTCAGTTTTATAAAAAGCACAGCCGAAGCTTTCAGATAAATACAGCCTCGAAACCGACTCTGGAAAAGCTGACTTACTTATTTCGACTTAGTGTGGACTTTTTCTGAAAAGGAGGAAGACCAGAGGAGAAAAAAAAAGCCGGTCGAAGGTGGGACGAGAGAAAGTTTTAAGATTTTGGTCCAGATAATAAAATATATACACCACAACTTCCTTCAGTAGGCTTAAACGCATACAATCCATAAATATGTTGATCACAAATGTCACGATTTGGCATAAAGAAAGTAGTTCTCCAAGTCCTCTTTGACGATACTAACGCCTCACATCTGCAATTGTGAGGACAACATTGCAGCCCTCTCCTTGGCAGCGTTATTAAAGTCATTATCCAAGACATCCTGTGCATTCAGAAACCAGGAGAAGATTAAAGGGAGACCTCTGTCACAGCGTCAGCTGCAGCTCGATCACCCTGCCAACCAGACTGACATGAAGTCACAGCCCGGCTGTCACGATGAGAGCACGAAGACCACAGAGAACAGAGTGCCTCTGCTGAGTGATCAGCTCTGCGTGGAGTGCCGAGTTGTGAACAGGACAGGCGAGGTGTCAGACAGACAGGCCAAAGTGGCAAGTGGTGGGGTGAGGATGATGAGGAAGACACTGCTGTGAAGACACTGCGCTACAGTCTGAAATCAGCGCTGTTAAACTGGTGATTTCACAAGTCATGCAAAAATAAATTGTAGATCAAATCCGAAAGAACATGCAACAGAACACGGCTTTGATGGACTGATATAAAGAAGACTATGACACAGAGTCTACAGCCATATTAGCAGCTCTTAGGCTGTACTTGAGCTTTGAGCTAAACGCTAACATCAGCGAGCTACCATGCTGATTTTTTAGCCGGTAGTTTAGCCAGTATAACGTTTTCCATCTTTCCTCAGTGTGTTAGCATGCTAACATTAGCTAATTAGCACTTAACACAAAGTACAGCTAAGGCTGATGGGAAGGTCATTCGGTTAAGTATTAGGTCATAAACCAAAGGACTGGATACAACAAACCGACATCGTCATCCCTAAGGCCACGCTGTTAGCATGGCTAATAGAAGATGTACTGGAGAAGTACAGACCACCTTTTGACAGGTGCATGCAGGTGAGATGGTGACACATAGAGGAGAGCAATTTAAATATCCTTTGGGGTATCTCTCTCTGTAACATTTAATTGATAAATTATGTTTTCAACTTAATTCTCAGTATCATAACATACAATGCCCCCTTCTGCACACCTAGCAAAACCTGCAAATTGACTGGTTTAAAGTGACATCATATTGTATAAACCATATGCATTTAAATGTAAACCATATTTTGTAACAGCTCAAGATTATTTTGTTGTCACATCAACTTTAGATTAAGAATTGAACTTCACAGCCATGTTGATGCGCTAATTCAGTCGGTCCTCTTTGGACAGCCCCTGTCTACGTTGCATTCAAAACTTTAAATGAAGGCTTGCAGAAAAACAAGCTTTTGCTTACAATCTAACTTTTCTTGCTTCGTGTACTTTGTTTGGAAGATTCCTCCTCAAGCGCTCAGTGGAAATACAGGAGAAACCGGTTCAGTCACTTCTTCGTATCAAGTGTATCAGCAAGAGAAGTAACGGTAACTGGGTCACTAAGTTTCAGGGAAGTATCAAATCTCAGTAGGTGGAGCAAGACAAAGGGATTCAACTTGTATTTGCATTTAAAACTCTGAAGTGAACACAAGCACAAAAAAATCATCTGCTACCACAAAAGATAATAGAAGCCACTTCTCTTGCTGTATTCGACACCTGACTGACAACTACAGAATAACACAGATTGCAATTGATGACAGCTGACATGCTTTTAATAAATATCCATCCAAACCACTTTACTTCTCCAGTCGACGATGGACATTTCAGCCTCAAAATAACAGCAGTTTGTGCATTTGATCTTTGTATTCAAACCTTCCAGGATTAAGGCTGAGTATTACACCTCAATACCTTCTCAGTTTTGACCGAAATATGGTATTGAAAACTGGCATTGAATGTTTGGTCAGATTTTAAGTCTTGTTTACTTATTCCTCTGATAGCATTTTAAAAAAATCTAAATTGGAGAAACTGAAATAGAATACAGTCTAAAATGAGGAAAGTTCTCGTACAGTGGCTTATCTCGGCTTGGAGCTTAATATTTTTTAACAGAAAGCTTGCGTTACAAACCGTAGGAGTGGGGTTTTAAAGAAGTGGTCATTTAAGAGGCAAAGGTGGTCCTATAGCATACAAGAAAGTTGCATTATGGGAAATGTAGTTTCTGGAGCTCAACGAGAGACTAAAAGTCGGGATATTTCGGCCTCTCCTGCTTCGATTTAGACGATTATTTTGTTAACGTGTCTCTTGTGAGTCCTACATCTTTATGGAAGTGTAATACTAAATCGCTGGAGTGCCCCTTTAAATACCAAAAAAAATGATTTGTGGGAAAATATGTTTGTACGACTCAAACTGAGACATTATAAAAAGCAGTGCTTTGGTTTCTACACCAAAACTCAAGTTTTGTTTTTGCACCAGTATTGCAATGTTTCTAACAATACAGAACAAAGCGCAGGGGACCTGGATTTTAAAATGGATACTGAAATATTGGATTGCTAAAATACTGTGGATTTGCAAAATCCTGTGAAATGTGTGAAACTAGTAGCTTATTCTATGTTTTTGCTACTGGATCTATTCCCAATCCCAAATTATTTCCAGTCATTTCCCCATTACAGTAAGCACCCATGTGGATGCTTTGCTACAGTATATGAGTTAAGTCATAAACTTTGTAATCTATATGTGAAACATATAAGTAACAGCAAAATATAATAACCATGAAACCTTCATGAAAGGGCACTTCTGCTACAGTTCATCCCTCATACTGAAAGTGAAATAAAAGGCAACAGGCACAAAAATAAAGCCTGCTGACATTTTCCAAAACAGTTGATAAAAATGAGGTGACACTTCAAGGAAAAGTAAGCACACAAATATATTGCCTCTTATGCTCTCATGGAAGCTTTCTGTGTTGTTCGGAAAAGCGATCAATTAATGATTTCGACAGTAACACCTTCATATACCCTCACAGGCACACATACATATGAACAGACGCTGTCCTCTGCCCTGTTAGCACAAACACCTCCTGCACTGTAGATCTTGGCCACATTATTCAAATGCAGCACTTTTTCTTTGCCTCGGGCCAAACTGTGTCGCTGCTGCTGCTGCCCTCATCAGATTCAAGCCCTATACATAGAACCACCTTCATCAATAATTCACAGTGCTGTGTAAACAGATAGAAGAGATGACCAGCCTGACTCACCAGGAGAAACTCTTTAAGGTTGTGATGTAATCTCACGTCACCGTCGAGACAACTGGATTAAAAAACTAAGAGTTTATACAAGTGAGCTGCGCTCAAACAAGCCTGAACAAGAACTTTGTGTGTATATTTTACAGCCGTTATAAAACTGCACGTGAGCTAATCCCAACAGCACAAAGCACATCTACTTTCTGTTCTGGCAACTAAAGCCCCTGATCAATGTGCGCTTTCATTTGAAATGTCATCTTTTCATGTATAAAACGCTACACTCCAGTTCCCACCAAGATTTAAATCATCACTGATGGTCCCTGATAAACAATCCCAGCCCTGCAAAACATCCTGGATTCTCAGCTGACGTCTCGGCTGCAAACATGAGCGTGTGTGCAGGTAAATAAAACGTGAATGAAAACAGCTCTCACCCCCCTTAACAGCTGATGGTGTTATTGCGGAAGCCTCGATAACAGGTAACCCTGAGCTGCCAAAATGCAAAAATGTGTAGCTGTGTGAATAAAATAGTAGTAGTGCACTGTTGGAAAATGCTCGCAAGATCAAACACGTGCAGAAAAAGGTGATGCCGGTGCAAGAGAACATGCTTTAAATTTCACGTGGCCAACAACGATTTGTCAAAGCCTCGGCAGCCGGGTGGTACAAAAACTGAAACTCATTTCTGTTTCTCTACAATATTCATGTATCATCAATAATAAAGACGTTCCGGACACAAGCAGACTTAAATACATGTACAACGGTCCTATTTTTTAGCAGCCACAGAATTTATACAGTACGATAGCAGGAGCAAGGACACAGGAAGTAGAGCCTCGGATGATCAACAACATAAGATAAATAAAAGAACCCAAGCCATACAGTGGCATCTTATTCACATTAATCTGTGTCTCTTAAGAAAAAGAGGGCTTCCAAGGGTATGCCACTGGAATGCCACTGTGAATCCTTGAAGAGGAACTCCTCCGGTTTTACACATCAAAGTCTGTTTCCAGGTCTCGGAGAGTGCTAATGCGTACGTGAAAAAAAGTTGCATATGGCCTTTTGTAACTTCGGGGAGAGAGCTGTGCGAAGTCAGTTGGAGCTGAAGACTACAGATTCTCCGACTGAACTGTCAGCGGTTGAGTTGCATTGTGGGTAATGTCGATGCCGGGTTTTGACGAGGAGAATGAATGGAATTTTTTTTTTAAGGTGTAGATATCTCTGGTTCTGCTGCATCGACGTGAGCTGTCCATCGTGACTCTGACAATGTCACAGGACGCGATGCTAAATCGTCCGTAAAAGTCCACACCTTCAATTAGATCAGGCAAAGATCAAGGTCCATGTGTACTTAACCTAAGTTGACTTTATAGGCTCTTTTTTTTCAGCCTTGACATTTTTAAAATAACACTTGAATACCGCGAAACATAAACATAAAACCTGTATCTTCGTTCGCTAATTCCAATCAGAATTCATCATCTGTCAAATGACAGCTAACATGGAAGCAACTGCTGGATAAAAAAGGCTCACAACTACAAATTCGGCTTTACAACTATAAGTATACAAATATAAGGTCTAAACCAACGGCATTTAGATGTTTCATTACAGATCAGAGCAATTTACTGAACCTGGTCTGTCCTCTCTGCGGCCGCTCAGTCCTCGACAGTGTCACTTGGAGTAATTTCTGACAGCCTTCAGGAGAACTGACACCTGAAACCGAGAGTCACCTGCAACCATGACACATCCTGCAGTCTAGCACGCCTTTTCCACACACACACGCGCAGACACACACACATGCACACACTGTTAGACTGAACTTTGACAGATCCCTGAGAAGACACATTAAAGCATCAATAATTAGCTAGCAGCGAAGGGGGTGTGGAGACTGGCGGCTCTCTGACAGATTCCTTACAAAGGTGCCATGCAGTCAGGCAAAGGAGCTTCAGAGACCGGCCGATAGAGAGAAGGACAAAAGAAACTGAAAGTTTAGAATCAAAAAGATAAAGGCAGACGGGACGCACAGAGAAGGGACACGGGCACACAGGTGGTTAGATAAAGCTCTGTGGAGGACAGACTGAATGAGTCAACATCAGGGCATCAGGTCAGCCGCGCTGCATCAGGTCAGCCGCTCAATACAGATTTGCTGATGTACAATGAACGCCACGTGTGAAGGCTGAATAGTCTGAATGTCTTTCAACTGAGAAGGAAAGCTCTCTGATCCACATGAAGTCATAAAAAAATCGTAGCATTCTCAAAATGACATAAATTACCTCGGGAGGACACCGTTTCTGCACAGAAATGAAATTAATGCTTCAACACATCTGGGGACAATGCACAAAGTTTTTTTGTTATTTAGTGTGACGCTGTGAATAAAACGCATCAGAAAAGGCAGGTTGTGTCTGAAAATAGACAGAGAAGCTTCCCACCGAAGCAGGCAGGCTTTATCCCCCCCCCCCATTGGCTGCATAACACATAGCAGAGGATAATAACTCGCAGGTTTGTCTCCTGAAATCCTTAAAGTCATGAAAGACTCGTCTGTCCACACAGACAGATGCTCGTCTCCCCAGTATGTGCCATCTGGGTGTCATCTAATCAAGTTTCTCCCTCAGGGGCTTATTTCATTTGACCCCGGTGTTGCATCCCATTATAGCAGGAAGTAATATATGACCCCTGTGCAGGCAACGGAAGAACTGAAAGGGCTGCAGGTCTGGTCTTATTCCCTGTGTAGAAAACACAATCTTATAATTGGGTCTGTCTTCCTGGAGTGATTTGAAATATCCAACATCCTGAGGTCATGAGTCAAGACATGACCCCCCACCCCCACCCCCACCCACCACTTGTCACATCTTCAGACATCCAACAAATATTGAAATTCACTGAAAATCAATAAAGGTTCATGGAAATATGGAATATGTGTTGAATTTGATACAAATTAAATTAACCAAAAAGGATATCCAAAAGGATAATGTTACGGGTTAAATCTACTTTACAAAGTGATCTACACAAGCTCTGTTTAGTAGCTGTTCTGAAACTTTCGATCGTATTACACAACTTTCCTCAGCGGATGGAGTTTGAACCAGTTGTTGTGGAATTGCAGATGTTTAAAAGTCTTAAATACCGAGACTGAAAGTTCACGCTTGACCTCGGAAACATGGACTTAATGATATCATTTTACTTTCACTTCCCATTCGGAGTTGACTGTACAGTGAGGGAATGAAACCCAGACTCAAACTGTGGCCTCTGCTCATTTTAGGCACTAGGAGGCACATACATACCTTTTTGGAGGTGCTGGGTGACAATAGTCCTCACAAAAGAATGAAAACATACCCACACACAGCTTTCTTTATCAGTTCCTATTTAATTCTACATAGATATGACAACGTTTCACCAACAAACGGTCTTCTACTGGATATTTGACCATCACCTCTTTTTCACATCCCATCTTCTTAAGATTAAAGAGAACATTTGTTCTCTTTAATCCCCCACTGCCCAGGGCAGAGAGTCAGTGTGTATAGGGTGTTTATTGAAGCCCCCGGTTCAGCTGCTGGAGGAGTCAAAATGCGCACACACACAAACACGCCCACACACACAAGCTAAAGCTGATACTGGCCAGGAAAATGGACGTGACTCATTAAACAACAGTGCAGCTGCTAAAAGCTATGAGAGCACACACACACACACACACACACACACACACTGAAAGCCCCTGTTGTGGTTCTCATGAATGAGAACTCCTCTGGCTGTAAGAAGTGAGATCCACTGAGAGGAAACACCATCAGTGGTGCAGTCAGTATGTCGGCTGCTTTTCCTGGTATATCGATATATAGATTTGATAATAAATTAACAGTTCACACAAAAATGCCAAATATTCTCTGTTAAATATTTTCTCAAATCTGGGGGTTCTCTGTTATTTGTCATATATGATAGTACACAGAATATATTTGGGTTTTGGAAAAGTAACAAGGAATCTGAAGATGTTACTTTGGGCTCTGGGAAATTACAATTTTATTGACAAAACAATTAATTGAGAGTTTTGCATCCCATTCAATCTTGATCTCGGAAACAGAAGTTGACAGAATAATCTAACTATCACTTATGAACTGTCCTTGAGCTTTCAATCATGTCACAGATGGACTTTCCCGACTTGTCTTGAATACATTTGAAATGAATAGTTTAAGCAAACATGGAAGAGAGGTGAAGACGTGTTCATGAAAGATGGAAATTTGAACAACAACAATTTTATTATTAAGTTTATGTGTTATGATTAAAAGATCTAGTATAAAGATCTAACATATCAGCATTTAGGTGAGATTGTCAACTTTAGTAATTGATTAACACATTTTTCCAGCAAAAATGCATCCAACGTTTGTTGCTTCTCAAATGGGATTTTAACAATTACTCAATTAATAAAAAACACAATCAACAGGTTAATCGATAATGGAATTAACAGCTGGGTATTTCTAAAACAGCTCATACAGCACAAAACTCAAGTGCCTCGATACAGTGGCTTCGTCTTTCATGAGTGATTTGCTAAATTAGCTTTAGGTAAAACCTGGGAACGTTTTGGGGGACTTTGGAACTTCTAACCTAAACCGATACCTACCGAGACAAATGCATCATTTATAAACAGATGAATTGATGAATCGATAAGTACGAAAATGAATAAACCAAACACCAAACGTTATCTAGTTCCAGCTTTTCAACTGGGAGGATTTGCAGCTTTTCTTTGTTTAATGTGATAATAAACCAATAATTTAGGGGGTTTGGACTGGTAGAACAACAGCTTTTGTGACATTTTATAGGCCCGAGTGACTAAATCTATTAATCAAGGAATTAATTGGCATATGAACCAATAATGGAAATAATTGTTAGCTTTAAACACGCACATACTCCAGTCGCCCCAACCGCTGCGCGCGCACACACACACACACCACACACCCTTTAACAAACCCTGTCGCCATGGCAACATCAAGCCCCCCCTCCTCCTTCGGCTCCGCAGCACTTCACTGACACTATAAATCCGACACGCTGGAGCCTCGGAGGAGCAGAGCGGGCCCAGAAACAATTTCTAATAGCCTCTCCTTGTTCCTCTTAAGCTGTGAGATGGGTTTTGTAATGTATCCGTCTCCAGAAGAGGTGCCCAGGAGATACGGACTGACTTATTATGCTCCGCAAAGTGACTGCCTGCACGTCAACTGCTCATGCACTCTCTGTAGTAGTAGTATACAAGGCTGACTTACATTAAACTACCTGAAAATGTAAAAAAGTTGTTTGGATAGGAGCGCTTCCTGGAGTCACAGTTAGCTTGCTAGAGGTGCTCTGTGGATAGCGATACACGTAGACTAAATAAATCCAAGGCATTCCCTTTAAACAGTTAAAATGCCTTTATTGTCACGTAGATTTCATCGGACAAAGGGCCCTTTTATAGTGGTATTCCACCAACAGGAATCTTCCACTTGGTCATTAGCCTAAAATGCATTTTGAACAATCCTGGAGTCAAGCAACACTCGTGCCCAACCATTCTGTCTGGTGAGCCCGTAAAATGAAGCGATATCTACCTGTGATACGTCATCGCAGGTTTGGGCCTTTAGTGTCAAGTGTTGTGAGCAGTTCAACGAAATGTTGTTATTCTCAAAAAGGTATGGTATGTGGTATTTCTCAAAAAACAAGCCAAAATGACAAACATTTGAGAAGTCAGAAAAAGCTAATATAGTTTAGATTTATCTTGGGACTACTTGAACCCCAGGTTGGGATCTAGAGAGTGATTTTCATTAGGAAAGAAATTAATGATCGGGGTATTTCTTTTCTCTAAAATGTATTGATTCATATATGGAAATTAGCACCAGCCACCAAGTGGCTGATAAAAGAGCTGCATGGCTGGAGTGTGTTGGCATGAAGCCGTTTGCTGCTGATCTGCACTGTACAGCCTGCTGGTTGAATTCTGCTGATTCAGGCTCTTTAGGCACAGTGCAGCACAGTCAGACAGTAAAACAGGGAATTTCTAATTAATGTCTGCGAAAACGTTTCCAAAACACAAAAATATTTGCTGTGTCTTAGGACTGTTAGCAGAAAGTAGTGCACACGCCATGAACGCTACTTTCACGGTGGAAAGCGCTTGTAAACAGAGAGAGAGAGATTTCCAACACAGTCTTGTGTGATCAACTGAATATCTTTTGGTTTTGGACTGTTGGTCGGACAAAACAAACAATTTGAGGACATCACCTTGGGTTCTGGGAATTGTTTTTTAATTGACTGATCAAGAAAATAATAAGCAGATGAATCAATAATACAAATAACTGTTAGTTGCAGCCCTAGGAATTTGAAATTATATAATCCAAAAATATGATTGTTTAAAAGATCATGGGATGGCTAAAGTCTGTGATTAGGAACCAGCAGTAACATAGCTAACAGCATCCTGGCTTTTCTATTTCCATAACAGAGCTGCCTGCCATCGCTCATAAAACACAAATCAATGAATGACATTTACTCTCTCCCAACGCAGGACGATACGTTTATGCAACTGTTATATTCCCTGGCTTGTAATGACAGCTCTGCCCTTTTCCCTACAGTATCACAGTGACACCCACCACGCACCACCGCAGGTCGGACTCCCTCAATCTTTTCATGTGCGACATCAGCTGGAGGTGCAAACCCCTGGCCCTTTAAGGAAATGCAGCCTGCCTTTCTCCCATGATCCCCGGTGAGGATCCTATCTCAGGCTCCAATTACTTTACAGTTCAGCTCTCTCACCATCCAGCCTGCACAGCTCTGCAGGCTAGCAACATGTATGCAGGAAGATTTAAGAGGATCCTTTCCATTCGGGGGTCTAAATGATCGACTCGAGTGTTTGTCCATAGAGGTCCCACACAGTGGCTTTGAAAAGATGCTTGATTCTGCTCTTTCAGGTGCTGAGAGACCTTGCAGGAGAGCGGTGCTTAACTTTGAAACAATCACATCCTATTTAGTGTTGTGGTATAATCCTCAGAGGATCTGACATAAAATGAACATTTTAATTGCATTGATCGAAACCCAGACAGAGATAGAAAAGGCGTGCAAAGTCTGAAGCCATCTTCTTTGTTAAAAAGGCAAAAGGGACTAATAGAAAAAGAATAAGTAATCTTAATTGCTTTTACTCAGCTAGCGTCAGGCGGGGCTCGCGAGCACCAGATGCGACATGCTTGTAAGTAGCACTAATGGAAATTGGAAGCACACAGTGACGTCTGTCCACTGGGAATAACATGATCAAATCTATTATTATTTACATGGAAAAAGAAGGAAAAAAAGTTGAATCAAATTAATAACATTAGCAGTGACGGCTCATCTGTCATTGCTCCAACAAAGACAGAGAGGAGTTGAACTGGCCGCTGCAAATCAAATGACTGTCCCTCATTTGTCACATGAGCTAATCCAATCAGGCAGTCACTCAAATAACAGCACTTTAACATGCGTGCAGACTAGACACACACAAATCCACTCGCACCTCTCTCTCTCTGTCTCTAAATGACCCTCAGCTTTGAATATTTCCATGAAATACAACAGTGAATATTTAGGTGAGATACTTGAGCATACGATTAAACACACTTGTGTTTGAATGGCCCTCGAAAGTCTGTCTTGCCTTGTGTTAAACTTGATGAGAAATAATTAATATTCCTTCTGTAGTTCAGGCTGGAAATGATTCACTTGCTCAGAGAGAAGTCCTCAGTAACCACATCCCTGCATGCAAACGATCCCCTCTTCAAGCAGAGCGGGGTTTGTTTACGCTTTGTTATTGCGGCTTGATGGGTTTGATGATCAGAAATGAGATGAGAGGATTTCCTTACGACAAACCGCGTAGGAGGCAGGCGATTTCTACTCAGCTTGTTGACCACATAAACTCTGACTGAGAATAACTATTATATAAATGTATTCTCATACATTTTCTGAATAACAAATGAACCATTTAGTCTAGAAGTGTCTGAAAATTGTCCAACTTACAGGGTAAAACCCAAATGTGCACAATTTACAACGATTATAAAACAGATGAAGCATCAAATCCCGACACTTGGAAGCTGGAACCAGAAATAAATTGCTTTTTTTAAATACATTTTTGATAAATTACTTAACTGATTAAACAATTATTAACATAGTTGTCGATTAACTAGTGATTAACCATCTGGTCATTTCAGCACTAATCAGGCTGATACTCTTCTTGTCCAGCACACAGTAGTTGGATTACCCGGCTCAGTTTGTATATACCAAATGAAATATAAAAACAATACAGTATATAGTATTTAATTACTATAAGACTGAAGACAAATAAAGGGATTTTTAAGGAGTACTCCAGCCCTTCCACCAAAAAAACGAAAGCAGCAGAGACTGAGATATCCTGACGTTTATTCCCCAGTAGAGGCCAGGCTTTAACAAAGCTGGATCCTACACTTCCCAAAATGCAACTCAATAGCACAATAACGCAATAGACTTCTTGTTCTGGGTCCAAGCCGAGGTAACCTGGATATGTTCTCAGAAAAAGCTCCTCCAGAGCCACAGGATAAATCGACAAATGTCTTCCCAGGCTGAGCAGGACTCGTCATGATGAGTTCCCTGAACTTTAAAAACAGCGGAGTGGCCCTTTAAGACATGAGGGGGAACACAATGTTTTCTTTTGTTAGAACAAACTGACTTCTGTTTAAAGTGCACATCAAACATTTGCCAAAGATGGCGTTTAAGTGAATACCTCTGTACAATCTTTGCCATTACAGATGCACAGCAGCCTGTTGTACTATATGTACACGCCACGGTCCATCAGTGATCAGACAGACTTCAGAACCGTGGACAGAGCTCACTCAGGGCTGAGAGTCTGCGTTCACATGGAGGTTCATCATGACGGCAGCCTCTGGCCTGATCTACCTCTATCTATCTCTCCAGCGATGAATCAAATAAATGTACAATTTTTTTTTTTTTTTACTTTATCCATCCCTCCGTGCACCCTGCTGCAGCCAGCACCGACTGCTGCTGCTGGCCCCCCGCCTCGCCGCATGCTCAGCACAGAAACTCCTACAGACGCTGTTAACTGTAATATTCTTCTGTCAAACTATAAACGTATTATTTATAGATAGATCCTGAGTGTCGTGAAGCAGCAGGTGTAGTAGCTACAGAAGTGGCGGTGGTTCAAGTTAGATCTCACAAACAGAGCAGGTTTTAAGATGCAAACCGAGAGGATATAACAACGAGCAGACTTTCCTTCTCGAAATAATTAACTTTTAATGCCATGGACATTAATTTAGTCTCAGAAAGAACACAAGTGTTTTAAAAACGTCTGCTCTCACCGACAGCAGATGTAACGGTTCAGCAATATTAAGCTAGTTTAATGTTTAGTTTATTAACAACAAACCTAAGCTAGCTGTGCATCATTTGGTTATAAAATAACGAGAGTAACATACCGAAATGAAATGTTAATCCAGCTTCTTTGAATGTTTTTATAATGTAATCATTGTCTTCAACAGCAAGGACTACCTTCGTTGTATCGCCGAAAGGAGCCGCCAGGTGGGGGATGGTCCGCGAGTTTCAGTTAAAGGCAGCCATAACAAACAATAAGACTTCCGGGGAGCACTTTCAAAATAAAGGTTTCTGCGGATATTTAAACATGTCAGAACTACAAATGTAACAAAGAGACAAGCAGAATTTGTCAATTAAAAGTAAAGTGCAATAATTAAATAAAAATAAATGCATAATACATTAATGCACATTTTTGGGATATTATCTTTGCTCATTACACATATTCTTTATACTTTATACTGTGAACATATGCACATTTCTTGGTGAATATTTTGCACATTTCATATATTTAACATATTTGCAGAAGACCTACTTGTTTATTATTTTTCTTTTCTATTACTATGTTTACTGTTATGCACCAGTATACCATAGCAAATTCCTTGTATGTGAATGCCTACTAGTCAATTAACCTGATATAGATTCTGATCATATGGAGATGTCACCCTGGGAAATTGTGATGAGCATTTTTTACTTTTTTCATTTAACTAAACAATTATTACAATAATCAGAAAAAGAATCAACAAGTCGATAATAACATTAATGGTTAGACGCAGCCCTAACTCTCACTGAGTGTTATTGCATGTGTGGAAACCCTCTTCCTCCTGTGCTGGTTGTTGTGAGGAAATTATCTCCTCTTTTTCCGGATCATTAAACTTCATCAACATCAACATGCCATAAAAGGGCTCAAACAAACAAAGCTATGCTTTAATAATGTGGATCATAAAGGTGAAGGGAGTGGTTACGTGGTTTGTGTGGGTAAGTGGGTTGTTTTACCATGAAACACAGGAGGAATATGAATCAATTATTTATTTACCAAGTTTATCCCTAAATTCAATTGTGATGAGAATTCTTCATTCAACTTTTAAACGATTAATTTAATCTGAATACGGATTTTCCTACTGCTTAAAAGCGTTGTTTTATACTACGTAGTCCATGGTACACACGCAGCACAGTACTAAGTCTTAATACGTATATTCACCAAGCTGGTGTTTCCACTCCACACCTGCAGGGGGCGACACGTCTCCAGCAGGCCGGGGCCGCGGGGATAAACTTTCCTGATCAACGACGGTCGTTCCTTCCGGCTCCGGTCCCTTATCAAGTGGAAAGGTAAAGACAGACCCGGCGTAGTAATCTAAATATATCTTCAACATCTTATGTTCGATAAAACAATAATGTTTGATGTTCGGTTGGTGTTAATGTCATAAAATAATATGCAAACGTATGTTAACGTTAAACGCGTTACAATCGTTGATATTGGGCTTACAAGTGGGAAAGCAGCCCCGGCTCTGATGTTCACGAACAACTGCCATTTTTCTCCGTCAACGCGGGCCGCCTTGGTCAAAGTTAATGTGTATAAAGTAGTGTGGCTAATGGTGTGAACGTCTCAAAACGATCATAGTATATTTATTTAAGTGTTTGTTGGTATTCTAAGGGTTGCTTTCACTTATATCAGTAGATATAGCTACGTTGGCTAAGAAGCTAGCTAGTTAGCACAGGCTAGCCAGGTAGCACGCTACCACAGTAAGAAGCTATTGTAAGCCCTGTGCTCGTGGAAACTAATGCATAACTTGTCACTTGAACACAGATGCTGATGCCCAAGAAGAACCGCATTGCTATCTATGAGCTCCTCTTCAAGGAGGGAGTCATGGTGGCCAAAAAAGATGTTCACTTGCCTAAGCATCCCGAGCTTGCTGACAAGAATGTGCCCAACCTTCATGTGATGAAAGCGATGCAGGTGAGAAACTGGGGCATGAAGGTTGAACACTTAACATTGTGGGTTTGTATTTTTACCTGGATATAGCCGGAACTGTCGCATAGTAGCCAATCGGTAGATCTGTTTCCTGTAGGACCTAGGTGGCACAAGTGTAGTCAGCGTTTGTCGTGAGGTCTGGGTACAACTGACATTAGATTATGTGGGTTGTATTGAATACTTTGTTAATATCAACATGGGGTGATGATTCTCTGATGTAAAATTATCTGGTTTAATGTGTTCAGTAAATTCACTATGCATTGCACTTGCAGAAGCAGTAGGCCAAGTTTAGAAAACGTTGAAAAATCCCCCAAACTAAACATCACCAAGTCTTGCATTATGTACATATTATGTCAGGCTCTGAATTTACTGTTCTGCCTGGAATGTATTTGCAGTGCAATACACACCTGAGTTGCGTTCTTATTCTCTTAAAGTAGTAGTTGTAGGCGGCATACAGTTTGTGCTTCATGCATTAGTGTACGTTTGGGTCACAGGGATAATCGTATCACTGGTTTCTCTTTGCTGGTGCCGCACATGGTCATGAGGAAAAATGTGGACAGGAACTAAAGTTGAAACCCACTTCATTTTGAAACAATACAAATGCATGAGTGTTTTGATTTGATGCTGGAAAGATTCAGTTTAATAAGATTTAGTAGGAAAGTAAAAGGTGATGTACAAATCTAATATTTTTTGACAGGAAGTGGAAGAGAAAGGGACAGATGCTTATCAGGCTTCAGTATCAGGAGAGCTTTGTCTTTTCTTTGACAGTTTGTGCAAAGTTGAACTTGTTGTTTTATATGTGCACAGCAGAACCTAATGAGAATATTGCTTATAATAAACGTAATGTTCTTGATGATGGTACTCCGTTTGATAAATACTAGGATTTACGTGGTGAGGGAGGCGGGTGGGCATGTTTGAGCACCATTACCTGAAGGATACACTTGCTATGTTATGTAGTGTTTATGCTTACAGTAGAGGAGTTGGTATTATTTATCTTATCCAGTGTGAAAACTACGTGTGCTTTTCCCTTTTTAGTCCTTGAAGTCCTGTGGGTACGTCAAGGAGCAATTTGCCTGGCGCCATTTTTACTGGTACCTCACCAACGAAGGTATTCAGTATCTGAGAGACTTCCTCCACCTTCCCCCCGAGATTGTGCCCGCCACTCTGCGCCGCCAGACCCGTCCTGAGACCGCAAGGCCCAGGCCCAAGGGTAAGCTCACTGGTATTCCTGTAATGTGGTTTTGATTGTTTTTTTTATATTTGTAAATGGTCTCTACTCTTTCTCAAAAGCCGATGCTACAATCTGCATAATACAGGCAGTAATAATAATTACTGATGTTGCTTTATTTTTAAACGGGTACCAGCCAATCTACTGGAACGATGTATTGTCTCTAGCTTTTAGTTTCTACATTAAATACATTGTAGATCTTTTGAATCTGAATAACAAGATGTTGATGTTAATGAATGCAAGCATTCCAAAGAGATTAACATGGCTGCAGTTATTGCTCAGTGTTCAAAGTTAAGCAACTGATAGTTGATAGTTTCCAGTCGTGTATTAGCTTGAGATGCCCTGTAACTGAATTATATTATAGAAAATGGAAATCCAGCCAAGAATGTCTGCTCATTAGGAAGGAAGGGCTGAGACTTGGAGAAAACACAAGCCAGATAATCAAGATATTCACAAATACAAAATCACGTTTGTTCTTATTGTCCGCTGTTTTACATTTGACCATAAAGGAAATTAAATAAGCAGTCAAATTAGACTGCTGTCCTCTAGTCCTGTTGCACAGCTCTGACTTAGTGTTACTCATCCTGTTGTGGGTTTGATTACATGGCTGAATGTTAGATTTAAAACTCAAACGCAAACTCACTGCTGGACAGCTACTGCTGCAGGGGCAGCCTGGGTGGTCTCAAGAATTGTATTTTCAGATACATAGCTAATCAGGTTACATGTTTGCCTAACAAGATCCGCATGTCTGTAAAAACATACCGGATGTGGCGCTGAAGTCTCCCTCATTTTCGCCACTGTGGCCTCTGAAGTCACCGGGTCTGCTTTGTGTTTCTTCAAGTACGTCACCAATAGTCGTCTCACGAAGAAGTCCCAGAGGCCACATTTCTATACTGTTCCATTATGTAGAATACGTGTTCGTAGTGAGACCTCCTGGCTTTAAAACAAAACAACTCTCACTTTCAAGAATACTGGTCGCCTTCTGATTTTCATCCTTTTTGTGGACCCGAGCTGAATTTTCCTTGTTTAATTTCTGCAGGAATGGAAGGAGAGAGGCCCGCCCGCCTTAACCGCGGTGAGGCCGACAGAGATGCATACAGGCGATCTGCTGCACCCCGTAAGTATACTTGTAACATTACTAGTCACCCGTACGAACGGAGTTGCTTATGTGTGCTCTTGTGCTGTTTATAGTTTTAATGAATTGCCACTCTTAAAATGAGGCAGGTAGAGTGGCTTTGGCTTGGTAGGTGCATTTTTAAGATGGTATTAAACTGAAAAATTCAATGTGAACAATACTTTCTCAAAAGTAAACTTAACTGCGTGTAGGAGCCTTTTTATTTAGCTAGTTTCTGGTGGCTACTGTGTTTTGAAGCTTAAGATAAATGAAAGCTGTTGGCTGACTTGTTCGTTCGTAACTTCTCAATCAGCTGGTGCCGACAAGAAAGCAGAGGCCGGTGCTGGAGCTGCCACAGAGTTCCAGTTCGTAAGTACTGCTGCTGCCATATTTGCACTGTAAAACCATAACCCTAAAATAATTTTCCTCAAATTTGCCTTTGTGGGTATTTTTATTGGATAAGAAAAGAGCATGTTTGGTCCCTTTTCCTCCCCTGTTGTGGCAAATGAGGAATGTTGTCTACAGCAATTATACAAGAATGCCTGACAATCCTCCTTGAAACTGTTGTTAGCTTATGGGTGTGGTTTACACTATGTTCAATAAGGAATGCCAGCAAGTTTAATGTGTGTGGGGGTGGTACAGTTACAAAACTTTATTCTTCTGTTGAGCTCGGGTTGACTGATGTATTGACCAAACCTTTCCCTGTTGCAGAGAGGTGGCTTTGGACGCGGCAGAGGACAGCAGCCTCAGTAAATTTCACTCGCTCTTTCTGTACAATAAAGAAAATCAAAATACAACTCGTCTATCAGTGTTGTTTGTATTGTACTACAGAACATTAAACAGGATCATGCCAGTGAGACCTGATGTAAAATGTCTCTTCATTAATTGGGTGGTAACGGGAGGATGAATACTTGTGGTTACAAGCACTTATCTTCCAGACTGGATACAAGATCTTGTGAGTCACTTGATTCTTGCTGCATGTGTAATAATGCATCTGTAATTTGTACGTTTTTCACAGCAGACATTTGTGATAACTGGAAATCACAGGTGTTAAAACGACATGAATTAATGGCTCTATTTTGTATTTAGGTGTCCCCATAAAGCATAACAGCATGCACATTACAAGGACCCTGGAACTGAAGCACTTCAATAGGCTGAGTGTCTTTTCTAGTGTGTATGAAAAAGGCCAGTGGCTGAATTAGCTCCAAGTTGTGCCAATGACATGGTTGGGAAGGAGGTGGGTCTGACAGGGTTATATTGAGGCTCTACACATACAGCTTTGTTGCACTTGGGGTGGGACATTTATAGTATAAATATAACCGAAATTCTGCCTGGACAGAGGTTTTACCAAACAGGAAAAGCGAAAACTTCTGTATTGGTGCACATGGCCTCTTAACTTTGCGAAGTGAAGATGATCTTAATAGAAAACATAGTATAATGTGAAGTCTCCTAAAGTACAAGGAACATCTTTTGAGTGCAATGAATGTGTTATTACACACAAAGAAAATGGCACGTGCAATCGTTAGGACTGCTTTTATTGTGAAATCACTCGGCTATGTCCCATTTCCACAAAACAAATTGAGTGTGAAGTGTATTCGCACTGGAGACGTGACTAAATTAAGCCTGTGCATACGAATTGATATTTACATGTGCTGGTGATGTACATTACTCCCCCACAATGCAATGCACTATGGCCCAAATCTATACTAAATACCAAATGTAGACACTGTATACTCATCTCATCCGGATAGTGTATTTTTTGTAGTTAGTATAAAATAAATAAACATACATAACTGTTTTATACTAACATGAAATGATAATTGGGCCATCAAACATCAAGCAAACCACAACTTTAGAATTCAACTGCCAATTAAACTTGAGAGACAGTAAAAAAATTATTTTCCAAAAAATGCAATAGTTTTTTGGGTTTTTCCCCTAATTTTTTCCAGCTGTGATCAGCTCTTCCATTTCCTTTGTGCATTGCATTGTGGAAGTTAGTGTTCATCTACAGAACACAAAGATTCTTAGTGTAAGTATACTTAATTTTCTTTTCCACAGTGAGCACATACTTAAAGATCAGTATGTAGTATAAACCTAGTACAAAGTTGGAGGCTCTATCCACATCTTAGAAAAAATTATTCTGGTTATGATGTTTGATAGGGAATTATACAGAATGCGTACTTAGTATAAAACAGTCTACTGTTACTGTGTGGTAGGGGGTGGAGATCCATCAATAAGAGTTATGAGACTGACCACTGATTAATGAAACTTGGTACATAAAAAGGACATCCAGGTTCAATTATATATTTGTATATATACTTGTCAAATCAATCATATTTTCTAAAGTCTTGTGTATTATTAATGTAAAAAAAAAAAAAAAAGTACTGCAGGTACAAACATCAAATCTTACTGACACGAACAGACACAATGAGACCGGCCTGAATGTGAAATACTGGTGTTTATTTGTTGGCACATTTATATTACAATCTTCAGTCTTCTCGCACTGGTTTTATTCCACAGTCCCAAATGACAAAAAGGAAAAGAAAATTCCATTGACACATATACCTTGGAGAACACAAATTATGACTATGTAACTTCAAGGCTGAGGTCAACGGCTAGAAGTGCACGTGTGTTTAGTTGGGTTACTCAATTGCAGGTATTTGGGGTCATCTTTGAACAGCTTTTTCAAGTCAATTAATAATTATGTTTCGCTTCATTCAGTCATGAAAATGGCCGTCTGACCATCAGGCTAAAAAGAAACTGAATGCTATAATCCTATACAAAAGTTATGTGCTTTTAATTTATTTGATTATTTTTTGCTTTGGCCACTAGATGGGGCAAAACATTAAAACCATCACCTTTGGTAAATTAAAAGGTGACTTTATCTGAAGCTCCAATTGTTCTCTCCTTTGGTTTTACCAATACATATACAAACAAGCCAATTATGATAGAAATCTCCAGGGAGAAAAGGTAGATGTGTTCGCTCCATCGTAACTCCACAAGTGTATGTGGAGAAATTTACTTCATAAATTCCCTCCGGAGCTCCCCCCTACACTTACAGGAACTGCCTGCCTTTTTTTTTTTTTTTTTTAATAGGGAGTTATTTAACACAGGGCAAAAAAAGGACACTAATCCTTAATGACCAAAGTGCATCCTCTGGCTGTAGGGGGCTGTGTTAGCTATATACAAGACATTAGCTTGTCAATAACAACAGAATAAAGTACAAACTGAAGAAGAAAAAAAAAAAAGATTAAAGAACAAGTGGTCATTAATAATTAAATTACTGGCTGTTACTTGTGGAAATCCTCCTCACATTCATTTTGACAGTACCGGTCACCTACATCAAACTATCAAAGAGCGATTGCCAATTACTAAAAGGGTAGGTTTTAGAATTTATTTTTATAGCCATATACAGGTTCATCCCCTTAACATCCAATTGCACATTTTGATGAAGACAAAAAAAAAAAAAGATAAGAAAAAAAAAGGTCTAATAAACATGAAAATCTCACATGAAGTGCCAGGTAGAGCATCATAAAGCAAGACTTTGGCCACCGCACCTCTGATGCACAGCAATAAAATCAGTTTAAAGTCTCAGACCGTTGTGAAGGAGACTTTGGACTCGGAAAAAAAACATTTTCACTCAGGAATTATATAAAGGCCGATATCTGGAGTCTGTTTAAAGCTCGAAAGCTGGCAGAGTTGTGCCCCCCTAAAAACAATGAATGGGAGAAGAGACCACGCTTTTGATCCACTAGCTTTCGGTTCTCAATGTAATTTCCCATGAAGGCTCCCGCTCCCATCGGCTTGGCTAAATCGCAATTCTGGAGTTTCCTGTCCATACTCAAAGTTAAATATGCATCTGCTACTGTACATTTTGAGCACCCCATCATTTTAACAAAGATAAAACTAATTTGACTCATTTTTTTTGCATTAAAAAATACAGCTCCCACGAGTGTTGGCTATTGGCGCAGGACTCAAAGTGAATCAGAGCCGAGATTTGAGTGCTGACAAGGTAATCAAGATTATCAAAGTTTCCATAAACTACACTTTAAATGTCTGTATAAACAGTGGTTCACGACTACTCGTGTAGAATTATCAACTAACGACGCTACCAAATGCTGGTAAACACATTGGAGCACTTGGCCAAGGATGTTTTCCTCAGGAATTGGTAAAGACCAAAATGGAGCTAAAAGAAAAGTGAATATTGGACTTAGATTTAACAGATGACTGCTGGCTTGAAAAAGGACTTCAGGTCGATAACTTGTGGTTTGGAAACTCCGACTGCAGCTGTACTTAATTTTATAGCTTGGCCAAACATAAAAAGAAAACAGTATTTCCTTACAGTTACAAATTTGTTTTGGTCTAAAGATTTTTTTAAGAATCTTCTATTAGAAATGGCCTCTATACACCTACAACCACATACCGTGTTCTTCAGCCTCAGATGTACTGTCATGCTATCTCAGGAGAAACTTCCCCACACTTCCAAAACCAAACGCCATGAGTTCAATCAGTTGAAATCTAGCCTCGGTTGAAAGTACATGTGTAACTCACAGGTGTGTACGAGGCGTTTTGTCATTTGCACGCTCACCTTTGATCTATACAGAAATAAACTTTACAATAAAAACCTCTAACGTGCTATCTACAGCGCCTCCAGTTTCACAGTATTGAGCCAGCTGCCTCACGCCACGTCGAGGCCAAGTGACGCGGCTCGGCTAAAGAGACTTTTGCAAGACGTTAGAGATGAAACAAAAAACAAAACAAACTAGTATCCAAAAGCATTTTACATGTTAAAAACGAGGTCTCAAACTGTACAAGGCTTGTTTGTTCTGCATCTTGCCAAAGACAGCATATAGATTCCATTACCTTCAATGTCAAGCAGGTGTTTTGAGTGTTTCTGGGGATGCAGATTAAATACTAAAAAGGAAGGGTTTGAAAAGAAAAAAGACGATAATGAAAGTGCCCACTAAAGTCACTTGTGCTATGTTACGAACACAATGTAAACAATTGCTTTTAACCAAACTGAATGTGAGGAGTAAAATATGGAAATGGGTTTTAATAACTTAAGTGATATGTGTTGAATTTTGAAATGACAAGTCCATGATTTTGTAAAGTACTACTTCTACCCCTCTCAGAATGTGGAGGAAGACTTTGTAGTAAGTCACAAGAAAGCATTTTTAGAAAGAAAACAAAAAAAGGGGGGCATTAAAAAGGAGGTCAAGACACTGAGGAGAAAGGTGGTTCATTTTACATTGACATTCTTTCACCCTCTTTACAGTATAAATGCTCCGAGTGTGAAACGTGTAGTGCTTGACTAGATCCCAAATAAGAGAAACACACTGGACACTTGAAATTTAAAGACCAGTCGGGGGGGCCGCATCCTTCCAATTTAAAGAGAGATCCACAACCACGATAAGGACCAAACTGAAGAGAATCCAAGACCTTACCAGAAGTCTTCGCACAGTCAGTGTCAGGTCACTTGAGCGAGTGAGACACAACAAAACAGTGCTCATGCAAGACAAGTCACTTCCCACAATTCTGTTCATTCAACAGACAACATTTCCTATCCTTATAAAAACAGGGGAGGGAGTACACTAATGGACACATTCATTCACAGAAAAATAACCGAAAAGAAATGGAGGAAATGTTAAAAAGACCACCAAAAGCCTTCAGCTTAAGCACTAAGTATACACTTTTACATTACAACAGTAAAAAGTAGTTCTTGCATTCAATAAACACCACGCTAAGGGCACGTTAAGGGAAGAGGGAGAGAGGGGACATTTCATGCAGTTGTCAGTAAAAAGAAAAAAAAAAAAGAGAGAGAGAGAGGGGTCAAAAATGACATTTACATTTACAAAGTGTTTCAGACTATTCACCCAACACTTGTCATCAAGTCTGTGCCACAGTTCTGGCACAAAGGAGTTGGCAAGGCAAACCATGTTATTGAGACAAAAGAGAAAGCGAAGAGAAGAGAAATGACATGACACAAGTAAGAGCGCAAGTGGTGGCGAAAGCTCCCGGGCGTGTCAGAGTTACGGTTTTAGTTATCTGATACCCGAGACGGAGCTCTGATTGATGCTGTAGGTAGGGGAGAGGTCCCCGCCTATCGTGGCCACCAAAGGTGTTCCGTTACTGGTCAGGCAACTCTCCTGGAGAGCCTCGAAGTAGGTGGCCTGCACAGGTTTGTGACACTGCAACACTTGTATGGCATCGTCTATTTTAAACCATTCCCTTTTCCTCCCTGTTGACAGAACAAGACACCATTGTGGAACAAGTTAAGACATGTGAGGGACAACACGAGAGAAATGAATTAATAAATTATATGAAAATAGGTTTTGACTAATCATCAGTACAGCACACGGCATTAAAAGTGAAAAATCACAAGGGCAGGAGCAAAGCCAGGGAAAGGAAAAAAACAAAGCTACAGGCAGCATGTGACTGCCTGAGCACTTGGTCCGTATGATCCCCATTTTGACAAGTAAACAAATGCAGTGCTTTACCACTGTTGACCGAGTCCTCCCAGTCATCCAGCACCTCTGTTACAATGAGAACATAGACGGCGGTTCTGTGTTTCCTCTCTTGGTTCTGTAGGGGGGGGGGGGGGCAATGTTATCATATTTTCACTTCTCAATCACAAACATGCTGCACAGTATGTTGACATGTGAAGACCAAAATACTTTTAGAAAGTCTACAGCAAACAAACCTCACCTCAAATACTCCAACTAAGCGGCCTAAAGTCCCCTTCACACCGGCCTGTAAAACAAAAAGGGAAATGATTCAAAGGGTGCGCAAATACATTCCACAGGATACAGTTACTAAAGGCTTTTCTTAAATATAAAGAGGGGAGGGGGTGTCAGTACAAAAACACCCTGTATAATGAAATGCAATTTAACAGACTGACAATAAACTCTATATTTGAACCTTGTAGTGTTTTGTTGACTGTGTCAGAGACTGATTTCATTTGAACGCTAAATTAGAAACTGAAGCTTGTGTTTGCGTTGCAGTGGATTACATTACATCATAAGATGTTATTATCCCCCGCAAATTCACTCCATCTAATTCCTGGGATGCCGACGCACAAGGAAAACATATTATAATATATTTGACCAGAAGCTGAAGTCATGTCCTGCATGTACCAATTCTCTCCATTAAATTCACACTTCGGTGCAATGAGGTCTAAGTTACCCAACAGTGAAGATAAACACCTCTGTTCAGCTATGAATTACCATCACATACGGCCTATTGTAAATGTTTTGGGAATCATAAAAGGTCATGGAAAATAGTCAGAAACAAGACAACAGATTAACCACAGTTGCCATTACTCTTCCTATGACCCTAAAACCCAAGCCACGTAAGTCACAACCTTTCTGTTCTCACTGCTTGTTACCTTTAAACACACTCGAATAACAAAAACTAATCTCCAACAGGTAGATCTTTGACTCCCAGAGGTGAACCGTAGGTCAGGTTCAAATACAGAACTGGGCCACTTGCTGACATCTTTGCAGCTTTTTCTTCAGGTTCCAGTTTCAGTCTATAAATAAAATGTTGACTGCACGCACTGTACCACGGACTGGGATCGGGCAGCGTTGGTCTCCTCAGGCCTTCAGCAAGATCATGTGTAAAAAAGCATGCCCACCACTAGAAACCCCAAAGGTGTGCCAGGGATTAAGTAATAGGCCAAAAGTCAACCTGTATGTTTTTAGATGGAAACTGATGTAACTGAAGGCTACTGGGTCAGCCTTTTGGAAGACGATGTACAGCGTTGGGGCTGCATGACAAGTTATGCAATCCTGACCTGTTGTCTTCTTGGTGCAGTATCAGGGCGTACGTCTATCGAGCATAAACCGAGATTGTGAACAGTCAGATAGACATAGGAACCATCTGTAACCTTTGGCCTGTTCCTGAGTGCCCTGTATTCACTGTCACTCCAAACCAATAGGCATACGCAATCACTCAACGCTCAGATGGTCATCAGAATCAGCTTGCCGGGATTAGGATATGTCCTGTTACACCACCGTCCAATAAGAGGCTTAGGAAGCCACAGTACGTGGTGATGCATTGAGTACCACCACCAAGTCAAAGTCTCTGAATGCAGCCTCTTAGCGCTCACATCAGTAGTGATGGGACATTGTTTTTGACCGTGTGAAAATGTGTTGGCAAGCCGTAGCATCCTGCAAACGCCAAAGCTAACAAACAGCAGGAGCCAGGATAAGGGATGATATCAGCATCCATCAGTGTGATGGATCACACACAGAGAATAGGCTTTATATGGTCAGTGACCCGCTAAGAGCTGACAGCCGGATGACATTCAGTGTCTTGGGTGCCCTGTCGCCATTCTGATCGAAATGCCCAAACGATGAACAGCATGTTCACAAGAGGGATACCTTAGTTAAGTGATGAACGTAGGCGGTATTAGGAGGGTTTTGATTTCCAATGAGCGTCAGAACTGTTTACGAATTGCTACCTAGCCCCCTAATACACACAACCAAACAAAAAAACAAATAAGACACTTTTTTGTCCTTGAAAAGGCCTCTGTAACAAGGCTGCTGTTGTAAAAATAGAACTGTCTGAAACATACAGAGTATGAAAGCCGATTGTTTTCCTTCATTTGCTGTGTTTGTGGGTTTGGCTAGTGCCGCAGTGCAACCGCTGGGCAGCCAGTGTTCAATCTCAGCGTGACCTCCTTTGACACCCAAACACTGCTTTTGTAACATGATGCTATAGCTTACATGTTGCTAGGCTCTCTCTCTCTGTTCATGCAAACAGGATGACTGCACTGACGAAATGGGTTTTGAGAACATGGTATTAGGCCCAGTGTTAAATGCGGGCATGATTTAATAGAAATGAAATACAATACATCTTATGAACCACGCTGCAAATGGAAATCCATTCTCAGAACAATATTCCTGGCTATGAACTAAGACTAGAAAGGCATATTTCAGATACAAGTAAAGTTTGCCAGTGCACAGTCTACATAGGAATGCTTATCTGACAACATGAGTCAGTTAGAAGTAAAAACCTATGTTAGGCCCCACAATATTGGCTTAAATTAGTCACGAGAGTTATGAAAAACAGTTACAGAACCCACCTCTTCACACACTTCTCGAGCTGCAGCAACATTGGGCTCCTCCTCAGGCTCCATTCCCCCTCCAGGAACTATCCACTTGTCAGGATGCCGACTACTGCTCACCAGCAGCACCTGCAAAGCATCCCGTAAAGGACTGGTTACACATTACCGTCTTACTCAATGTTTTGTGCAGTGTTGCTGCTTAAGAAAGATATTCAGTGATCTGTGTTACTAATAGATGCGAGAAGAGCCAAACCCCCAACATGTGACACAACAACTGTACTGAGAACTATCAAGACCATCACTGAAGCGGCCTGGAGCTGAGATATCTAGCTGGATATTGTGAGCAAATCATACACATTTTTTCAATAGCTAGAGTATGAGTCACTGTTTTCTTCCCCCCCATTTAACTATGGTGAGTTCATGGTATCAACAATCTGTTGGATAAAACCTGAGGCTCGACTGAGGGCCCATCTGGTGGACCAAAGTCTCTGGTCAAAGTTTCTATCTACGTGCATACCGCAAATCATACTGATGTGTAGTAAACAGCCCATGTTCTTCACAATCTGGCTTTATACTTTAAATCAGAATTTGACATTTGTTAAGTCTCAATTCGTCTACTTTCCTGGTAAAATGTTTCCACTACAAAGACATCTTTGTGCGTGTTGTTCCGTGTGTTGCGTGTTGGCTTCCCAAATCGCGTCTGATCTCAAATAACCCTTTGGAGGCTACTTTGAGTAATTTTCGTGGGAGAGGGCATTAACAGTCACGTTAACTAACTTACGTGGGGAAATGTGTACAAACGAAACAGGCTTCGAGTCTGTCGTCAAACCGAGTGGATCATCCAAATCGTAATATTATGAATTTTAAATCATTAAAGTAAAGGACGCAAAATCCACAGTAATGTAAGCTAACCGGGTGACAGTACCAGTGTTGTCTTTTGGCTAAAGCTAGCACAGCTAATAGCAGTCCAATGTTTGGCTAGCAATACCAGTTGCATTAACGCTAAGACACTAACAGTTACTTAGCTCGCCAAATTATCCGTAACACGAGCAGATGCACATTTTAGCCTGTCACTTTATAAAGTGAAACAATGATTTATGTCCAATCACATCTCATTATGACAAAGTCACCACTCATCGCAGCCTGGGCTGTGGTCGCTGGCCGAGAGCCGGCTGCCCACAACAGCCGTACGGCTAGTTAGCAAGCTAAAGTTATCGTTAGCATGCAGCTAACAGGTTGACTCCAATGATGGGTAGAAAAACCCGAGGTTGCTATGTGCACGGCTAAAGAGGCTTACATAACACTTTGGTAAGTACAAGCTCAAAACTAACGTTTAATGTACAACATCAGAAGACACTACAATAGTCTAATAAATGAATTAGTCGTCGTTTCCAGCTGGCATGAAACCTCAGTGTTGTTGATACATTTAAAGACCGAGAAGACACTGAAAGCAGCTACGGCTGCTAATGTTAGCTTGGCCTTCCAGACAGCAACATCACCGGACTCACCTCCTCCTCAGACTCGCTCCTGAAACACAGACAGGCGGCCCGCTTCTTGTACCCGTCGCCGTCGTATGTCCGGGTTTGGTTTGACTTGAGCTTCATCATTTTAAAGGGCACAAAAGTTCAAAAGTACAGCTAAGTTTACCACTTATAAAGATGATGGTTGTAGACGCAAAGTCCTCCTCCGGGGAACCTCGGCGTTTTACTTAAAAGAAATAACTTCTTCTTCGCTTCATTTTCACAAACCTAGGCACATCTACGGCACGGTCGCCATTACAAGGAGCCGCTACGCCCACGACGTAATTTAACCTTTAATAGCTCGGCGAGCGTAAGAAAATAACCTATCAGGCGTTGAAGGATTGGGGCAACGGATACGGGCAAAACGCAACACCACGCTCTGACTGGAGTGAGCCGGTGAGGGGAAACTGGCACTTTTGGCTCCAACTAGCTTGCAACGGCCACTTGTTTGAGGCTGATATAATTAAGTATGTACCATCTTACTTTGAAAAATTAAAATGTAACCGTATCTATGTAGTATGCCGCCGTAATCACAAAATGGTTGTAATGCTGGTTTGAATCATCAGATTCAGCACCGCAGGTAATGGACAGCGCCAGCATGATCCTCAAAACTCATTCAATAATGTGAATAATTGATGCGGCAATCGATAGAAGCTTAATCAGCAACTACTGATAATCAATTCATCGTTCAGTCATTTTTCAAGCACCAAAGCCAAACACTGGTTTCATTTGATTCTTGTCTTTATCAATTTGAGTATGGCACCTTGCACTGGAAAATTTGGCACTTTTCACAATTTTAGAATTTAACAGTTCATCGATTTATTGGGAAAATAAATTGATAAGGAACCAGATTGTTAGATGTTAGTTTAACTTACTAACATAAAAAAACTATTTGAAAATTGGTGAAAATTAATTTTCTGTTGATCAAATAAATGATTAATTGACTTATAGTTTCAGCTCTAGATCCCACACTAAGTAATACTATGGTCCAAATCACCAATATCAATACTGATATTGATAGTTTTTATTATTTAAAGTGGCTAGTGTACTGTGATGTAGGTTTGAACCATGTGTAATGAGTCATGATGTCAATGCATTGTTAATAGGCTAATTCTAGATTTACATTTCTTAATTAATCAGATGCATCTTAAAACACACAAAATGAATGAGAGGATTGCTGAAATCATGCACACAAACAGCAGCAGGGGAGAAAATGCATGCATTTAGAAGAGTGTTCATATTATAACAATATTCAACACAATATGTGATTATAGGCATTAAGATCACAAGTAAAATCTCCATACATTGTATATGCATGATTATAGATGGATTAATAGTCTCTGTGCCACAAATGGGCTTTCTTCATCTGATTCCCAAAATAACCAGTACCTGCCTCAATAGATAACGTGTTCTTGAGTTCTCAGGGGACTAAAGAGAGCTCTGTCACAAGTCTGTCGATGCTCACTGAACTTCCCCTTGACTCGCTGCCTTCAGTAATGACAGAGCAGATAAATAGACATGTCAATCAAAAGACCTTTTGTCTTGGAGTATCACCAGAGATGTAGGTGGGTAAATGCTGACCAGCAATACTATTTCACATCAAAACACACAAGTTCAGTTAAGTGGAATTGGATAACAAGCAAAGCCCCTAATGCGTTAAAATCAAACCAAGCAGTATTGTTATAGAAATATTTGTTTCACAAGCACACAGTCCAATATACATGTACTACGAATTGTCGGCATAATGCTTTCTTAAATGAAGCCATAATTGTTTATTCTATTCCAACTGTTGCTTCATTGCTCATATTATTTTGTGTCATTTTATTGCTTCTTTCTTACTCTTGTTTGTCTTTTCTTCTGTTTAAGTCCCTTTGCGTTTACTGCTGCAACAATTCAATTTCCCACCAGGGATCAATACACTTTCTTTACTTATGTTCCCTCTGAAGTTTCTCCCAACAGATACAGCCATTTGAAGTAGATCTTACTTTACTCTCACAACATCTCAGATTTCTCAGACTTCATTAAAGCAAATTCCTGCTTTTTCCATACAAAAACTAAAGACATATGTATATTTTTAGAATTTGACTGGTTTTTGTATCTTTACTGTCACTATAATACTATTACTATCACTATTACTCTTTTTGAATATGTAGAATTTGGCATTTACACCCTTTACAGGCTTTACAATTGAAATACAGGAGTTAACATAAAACATATAATACAATCTATGTATTTAATAATATAATAACTATTTGTGAGTGTGTATTGTCGGATGGACTCTGCTTTAAAACTATATTAGCAAGGTGTTGCTGACCTTTGTTTCCCTTTGTGCATGGCTTTGTGTGTGTGTGTGTGTGTGTGTGTGTGCTTTAATGTTCTTCAGGTGTTCATGATATTGTGTCCACTACCCCCTGTGTGTATCTTAATTGCTGCTGATAGATTCTAGTATGTTACAGTAAAAAACACGATCAGATGCAGGAAAGAAAATGTAATTAGTTGGATGTGACCCCAGGCCAGCCATGAGCATTAAATATGCAGCAGTAACATGCAAACCCAGTTAAACTAGAGTAACACTAAAAGTCATTTTTGCAGCAGAAGTTAGGAGTCACATCAACATGTTCTCACTTACGGTTAATGCAAATGTATTTACATCTTTTGTGAGTGAAAAGTAGTTTGTTGAGGATTGTTGAGGCTTGAAGATTTTTTAATTAAGATAAAGATTTAATCCTAAGAAAGCATTAATCTAATAAAAAAGAAAAAGAATAACATTTATCTCCTGGGTTTAATGTTTTATTACAAAGACACGTGTTGATAAGGTAAACGTATCATCTAAGGCTCAAAAAGCAAGAAAAACCCCCCATAGGCTTTACACAATTAAACGTATCTGTATAGGGTCATACTCAAGAGGTTGCACTTACTATCTGCAGTTGCTACGGCAACCCAGTCTCTTTGCAAGTCTCTGCTGAGGCGTTCACACACACCAGAGCAGAGGTACAGTCCCTGTCATGTCCAAAAGAGGGCGCTCCCTTCTTTCTGTACATATACAGTTTAAGGTTTTTGAAAGATGTGCTGCTGAATTGTAAAATGCTTATGAATTATTTAAAAAAACATAACAGTCTCGTGACTATTGGTTTATAAGGAACTCCCCCATTTAATTTAGTCATCCTTTACTTCTGTCCAGTCACATGTCTGACTGTTCTGGAAGAGGGGTCCCTGCTTTGTTCCTCTTCCTGAGTGACTCTCTTGTTCCTGTTAAAGAGTTCTTTTTTTATGGCGTTTCTAAGGTTATTGTTGTATGTTGTGTACGATTTTTGGCTTTAGAAATAAAATAACATCCAAAGCAGCACATGGTTTATTTCACATTTCAAAGTCTGATCACTGGCTAACATGTACTCAGTGATTCTGGCTATGTCTCCATCATTTCATGGTACGGATGCTTTGAGGATTGTCCAATAAGCCTTTTGCTGGCACAGGTACCACGTGTCTCAGACTGATGTTAACCAAAAAGAGATAGCATGCTTTGGAGGGTTGTGTTGAGTGTGTGGGTGCAGTTAAACTAGCCTGTGTGTGCTCTTACACTCTGGCTTCATGTAAAAAAATTTATTTTCTTTTTTTGTTAAACAGGTCACGACAGGACATGATTCATGTATGGAAACGTTTCTGATAGCAGAGAAGCTGCTAATTAGTGGCTATTTGTTTGACTAGTGGAGGTATATAAACAGTGATGGTGGCTGGACAGCAGCTCAGGCCATGGCATTCAGGTGAAACAGCGGGGCCAGCTAATGTAGTTCAACCTGAGCAGAATAAATGTAGAGACAAGGCCGGATCAAACCACTTTGCACCAAACAAAGGCGGTTTAAGTTAAAAGCTACAATGGGTAAGAGAATGGTGTCGCGCTATACATTTATAACGGCACAGCCTGAGACTCACTGCGGGGACAAATGATAATGGTCGAACATCATTTTTCACGTTAATGCTGAGCTTCCATAGGAATGCTCACTCTACGTTTAGCACCTTTCACCTTGTGTATTGATAACTAAATAGAACTGGCATGACACAAACTCCAAATAGTTCAAGAATGGTTTTACTATTCCTGAGCCAGAAAATCTGTGTATCACACAGACGCAAGTGTCTTGCGAGAACACTGCTAAGTTGTGTTTGTCTGTCATAGTAACTCTGCCACTGCAAGCTGGATCACATGGCGAGCAGGAGCCGGTTGCACCCACTCTTCTTAAGTTCAGACATTATAATATTAGTGTTTACTAGGGATGGAGAAAGTACTACAAGTTACTCTGAAGAAATGTAATGTTGCAAGTAACATTTATTTGTGTAAACATTTACTAAAACGATTTTATTAAAATATTGCTTGTCGCCAGACAGCACTACAGGTGTTTTCTAGCAACTGATTTGCACACAACTAGTCTTAAGACGTATATTAAGTTTTAAAGGTGGAACCAGATTTCTTAAGTCACTAGTTTGAAACTGAAGCTAGTAGTCAACGGAGTAGTAATGGATTTAGGAATAGCTGGTTCCAGTCAATGTTTGGATTTTTTTTTTTAAGAGATCATAATAGAGTTGTAAAAGTGTTTCAGTCTTTGGTAGCCAACAGACAGAGCAACACTGTGACAAAAGTAAATGAGGAGGTAAATTCGGCTATAGTGCTAATGTGCTTAATATGGCAATCCCTGTGAAGATGTATGACATGCAAACAAAGGCTATGCAGAGGCTGAGGTTTGTGTAATCGAAGACTGCTAAGATATTGGCAACATTAACCTTTGGAGTGGCTTCTTTCTCCAGGTAAATATGCACGTTAATGACTAAATAAGCAGGAGATTGTGTTGTTCTGCCCAAGGCCAGAATAGATTGTGCTTGGCTTCACACATAAGAGAAGCAATTTACGGTGTTGTGATTATCTGGGCTTAAAGTAACATCGCCCTCTCTCAGAGCACGGTACCCTTTGCTGAAAGGTATCAGCAAGCTCACATCGTCTAAAATCATTGGTTTCTTATATTATATAGAATATTGCAAAACGTTTTTTTATTGAACGCAGGAAAATCTGCTTTAGATGTGTAATCATCACACAAATCACTGTTATTGTTATCTGTTATACTTAAACGAATGGATGAAATATTGATATGATTTCTTAATGCCTCACAATTTTTATATTCTATATTATATTTAATGCAAGTTTAGATGAAAGACAATTAGCCTGATATGAAAAACTGTATTTTATGTTTTGATGCAAAATACTAAATTTGGCTTATACACATATTAATGTATGTTGTATTTTTCACATAATAAACCATTTAAGGTATTTATGGATGTCAAATGTCATAACCACCAGGGGCTGCTGTCATGCCAGTTACTAACGGCCCAAACTCATATTTCTAGTGACATTGAGCAATTCAACAAGAACTTATTTATTTAATAGCCTAAGAGCAAAGAGATTATGTGCAAAGTATATTCCCAGAATATAAAATCTGTAAAATGTAAAACAAAGTTTGCCATTAAGAGTAATATAGGCTGATATAGTTGTTACAATACAGAAACAGACCTCACGTTGTGTGTTCTAACAATGTCTCTACAGAATCAGGCTCATAGCTGCACAGATGACACTATTGCAGGTAACCGCTCCCTGAATAAATAAGTTTTGCCTTAATTTATTTCAAGATACCACGGCAAAATATCCTGTAACGATAACCAGGGATTTAAGGCACACATGAGTTTTTGGTGAGAAAAAGTGGAATGAGTATGCTTCCACTCTACTCAGTTGACACCCACAGAAAACTGATATTTTTAGATCAAAGGTACATATAACATCCACATACTGTAATTTATTGTCCTTTTTGTTCTGTTGGCATCCCACCAGAAGCATAATTTGCTGTCACTTTGAATGCTAACTACAACATAATGCTATCCTTCTGCACACAGTTATTTACAATGACTAGTGAGATTGATATCTGTCATAAATAACAAACTTGAAGTATTTTGCTATCGGTACTCAATGTCAGCAGCCATGTAAATGCATGTAACGACCTTTTTTCTTAGCATTAATGTGCCAATTACTCTCTTAATTAATCATTTGGTCTATAGAATATAAAAATACTGTGAAAAACACCCATCATAGTGTCCTAGAGCCAAGTCAAATGTCTTGTTTTGTCCAACCAACAGTCCAAAACCAACAAATATTCAGTTTTGTTATAATGTAAGACCAAGAAAAGCAGCAAATTCTTACATTTGAGAACCTGGATGTATCACTGTTATTTTTTTTAAAACAAAATATTCAAAATATTCAAAATCGATTTATTTTCTGTTGATTGACTAATCAACTTATGGAAAAATTGTTGCTGCTCCAGTCCACATGGCCTTTAAAATGATCTTAACTTTGGGAATGCAAACATGAAATTAGGCTGCTTGTTCTATAAAGAAACATAAAGAAACGTCTCAACAATGAGACACAAAACCTCTGTACACTGTGGGTCTAAAAGTAAGCAGTTCTGCATGGCTTTAATGGATGGGATGTACGGGTGCATCCTTGTTCTACATTTTCCATCCTGAACCTCACTTGGTCACATGATCCTACAGCTTTACAGTGGTAAAGACATCACTCTTATTAGCAACACTTTCTGTTGTTCGCAAGACGATTACTCTGAGAAAAAGACTGCAATTTAATAGGTCTGTGTCAGTGTCTGATAGTATACTGCAGATGACATATATATATTCTTCTGGGTGCACACTCTGTACCATAGATAATGTTTACGCTGTAGCCAGTCTCTTGTATATAAAAAGCTTTTAGAGTTTAAAGGTTACACCTGTGACAACTGTTAGCCAGCCAACATCTAAAAAAAAGTATATCACTCACACACGGAGCATATGGCCAATCCGTCTGCCCTGGCTGGCCTGTTTCATCTTCCTAAAACACTGCTTCAAACAGACAGTGACAAACTGACTCATTTCTATATCTTCCAACTTGTGGGTGTGTTAGACAGTCAGAAGCTCAATTTTATGTAATCAAATGTCAGCGGATAGTGTGTATACCCCCAGAGTTCAATATTAGATGACACAGACGCTGATGAAAAGATGAGAGACACAAACATCATATTTTGTTCCAGCTATTAGATTATTGTTTATTTCATGCTGAGGGACTTCAATGTCTTCTCCCCCTCCTCCACATCCTTCTTTTTCTACTTATCATCATTGTTATTCCTTAGTTGAAAACCTTTATAGCAGCTCTTCCTCATTCTGTTTAATTTTGCATTTATTTAGTGAAGCCAAATGCTCTTTTACGGTGTAAAAAAATAAAAATGGGCTCTTTATATGGGATTGAGTGAGTGGACAAAACAACCAAAAACAGGTCAAAGCTGTCACAAGGAGAGGGTCACTCTAAATCATACAAACGCTGCCGGAGCTCCGGCCTTTAATGAATCCCATAAATACACAGAAAATCTTGTGACCTCAGAATTTACATTTTGAATAATTCCCCCTAATGTATCCATGAAATGAGAGACGTCTGGGGGCAGCCGATTATGCCTCAGTGGTTAGTCTTTTTCACCGGGATTTTCACTAGTGACTGGAATTAACATGGCTTAAATTCTCTCCGCCCCATAGCTAATTGAAACAAGTAATCTCCCGAGTTTGCCTTGCACAGAGGGAAGGGGAGAACTCAGCAGCAACATGTTATCCTCAGAGCAGACACACTCAACAAGACCGTCTCCCGGTGCACTGCGGCACAAAGCAAAGCAGCAATGGGTCTCTTAACTTTTGTAATCTCCACAGCTAAATAATTCACTTATTATGCTAACTGTGCTAAACAGAAATAGAACACGGGTTTGAGGAGCTGACAGATGGAAGAGAGATGATGCTTTTTTGGGTAATAAAGAGATGTAAAACACTCCGTTCAACAATGTGCACATTAGCTCTGTGAATTTAATTTTACTTTTTATTTTTTGCATGACTGATACGGTCCCCCGACAGCCCACAAGACTGCCAGTCAGTCTGGTCGTGTAGCTGGAATTTGCTCTAGCAGAGGTTGGGATGAATATTCAGAGGCTCAGCTGCCTCCAAGGCCTATAGAGACATGACACACACCCCTCAAAGGACCCCACTGCCCCCCCACCTCCCTCAACTCCCCACACACACATACACCCACCCCTCCACTTTGCCTTGATGTGATGGAGTCAGTCCAACACTCCACAGGTGTGACCCACTCAGACCTGTGAAAGCCTCCATACACCACGCGGCCCTGTGATCGGGAAGGCAGAAAGAGCAGCTGCACATACACAGGACGCAAAGGCAGAGGAATCGCCACCATAAGCCCTCCATTGAACATCATGGAAAATGAATCAATCTCTCCTCCTGGACTGCAGGTTGCACCGATGCCACAGTTAAACTGATTTATGAGGAGGTTCTTCTCTCTGCTTGCAGAATTTTGAAGGTTAATAGCCAAACGATTGATCCATCAATCGCATTAAAGTCTCAAATAATAACATTCCACGCTTGGTTTAAAACTAATTTCTCGCTTTTTTGGGGGGATAATGTTGGACATAGATAGGCATGCCCTTGGACATGTTGTCATACACTATGCTGCAGAATGTGTCTGCTGTCTGTCAGTGAAGCACACACACACACACACACACACACACACACACACACACAACAACAACAGCATCTAGATTGAGTTTCCGCACTCAGTGATTGGACTTGATATGTTTGCATTGAGACTCAACATACTGCATAGGCTGCGCAACGGCACCTGTAACGTAGGAGTCGACCCAGAAGCGTCACGCGTGAAACCATCACACCACATCTTCCGTTGTCAGCGTGATAATTGGACTGATTTTAATTCGCGCTCTCACGTTGCAGACAATCTGATAGTCACAGACGAGAGAATATTCACTGGGTAAAATAGAATTGTGGCCACTTGTCTCGCAAGTCCAAATGATCGGACAGACAAGGGATGCGTCTTGCAAAGCCAGTCGTTAACTCCCCGAAATAGTGATATATTTAAAAAGGAAAAACAGGGTTGAATTAGACTTAACTGTCAGTGCAGACAGGCAGAGCGATTTCCCGTGCTTGTTTGTCACTTCACAGAGAAAAACAAATGTACAAAACCCGACCCCGAAGTCTGTGCTGAGAGTTAAGACACCAGGCGGCCAAATCGACGTTGAGATTTAACAAATTGAAGCAAATGCTTCATGTCACACTTTGACAATGCCAGACGCTGCCAAAGCGCTGGTGGTATTACATGCCGTAATCTAGCATTCACACCTTTTCCCCCCACGTTCATTGATAGTGTATTTCTTCCCTGATAAAGGCGGTGTGCTGCGATGCATTTAACAATCACGTCCAGTGCACGGGGCGCACACAGTCCTCCGCCTGTCAGCTGGAGAGAGCTCCCGCCTCGGGTGTGGGATTTGTGATTCTCCGCTCTATTATACCGTAAAAAATCTGATCCTCTCATCGCAGGAGCAGTATTAGCGAGTGGCCCTACTGGACGTGGCGTAAATTTTCTCCATTTGCATAGAGTCTAAAGTTGGGACTTGAGACTTTCAGCGCCACTTTTCCGCGGACAGCGCTCGCCATGGTTGTGGGGGGATCGATGCAGCCTCGAAATACGTGTGGATTCCTTTCGGATACTATTCAGAAACAATGTTTAGATGTTGATTTTTAAAATTATTATTATTATTTTTTTATACAAAAGCCAGAATTGCTCAGGAAAGCCTCCCTTCACACATTAATAGACCCAACAAGATACGATCTCGCTTTGGATATGGGTCACTTCTCAGAAAAGGATTCTTCGTGGGCAGGAGACTGGGGTAAGTACAGCCACCCATGCTGCAAAAATGGGTCATCTACGGCAATCATATGTTTAAAAAACGTCGTGACTTAAACGTACTTAAGTCACGGCGGAGTATTGAAAAGAAACTGACAATTAGGATCCGTGATATAAATCCGGGGATGAACGCAACATGCAAACATGTTTTCATGCAATTTGCACGTTCCAGTGCTGCTTGATACTTAAATCAATTGGTGTTTTATAATGTTATGGCAGTTTTGAAAAGTATATATCTGGATTACCTATAACAAGGAGTGCAACGCCCAGGACTGTAGGTGCATTGATTGTTTTTATGCGTTAAGGCGCAGCGTTTTGTGTGGAGCTCCGTGCCTTGCTGCGCTGCAGAGGCGCCTGAAGTCTCACAAAAAATGATAAAGGAATGACTCAGTATCCTAACTGCTGGAGCTACAGGGTTTAAATGTAATTATATTTACAGCTTTGTAAGCACAGATTAGACCAAACCACGGGACGAATCTTTTCTTCATTACAAGCCAATCCAGTTTAACTCTGAACGGCAACACATTGGATGCAGTGGATGCAAACAGCCGCTTCTGCATCCCCCAGCTCCCCCAGATGCACCTAATCTCCACCTCTCTCTTCGTGTCTCCCTCTCAGCCCTGAAACAAGTTGAGTCACAAAGGGGAGCACCCTGGCTGGGTGGTGGTTTTGTGAGTGTGTGTGGGGGTGGGGGGTGGAGGGGTCACGGTGTGTGAACCATCGATTGTCAGTCACTGTGCAGATGTGCACCCTCATGGCAGTGGACAGATTGGAAGCAGCGGTAGAACTGCTGATGTGAGACTGCTACTGTGTACCCCAGAGCAAACTTGAATGAGTTACTTAGGTATGCATGGTTGTTACTTCAAGGCCATTATTTTGTTGACAGGGATGTATATTGTGCTTAATCTACACGTACACTGTTTGTCTGTTGGCATATAAAACAGTGCTGGAGGTAGTGGTCAAGGACCATAAGACAAGCAGATATACCTGACATGCAAAGGAACCATGGTATTAATACTGCTTCCATTTTGGGCTGCTCCCTCAGGCCTTTTTGTGGGGCCAGAGATTAGCTTTGTGCTATCTTAACTCTCATAGCGTCGATTCATGATGGGGGGGCTGCTGTGATTGCAGCCAAATATGCCATTGTCTGCATTCCCTCTGAACTTACAGCCAAGAGAGGAATGTTCCTCATATCAGTGGGTAATTATCTAAAAAGTCTGACTCGGCAAAAAGAACATTTTTAATTCAATCTTGTCCAGCCTCTGAGCTGCCACAGGATAGATTTTACATCTTACGTTGGGTTATTCTTGTTGGCATGTTCTCCGCAACTGCAGTGACTGATAGCCTACCTGGATCTAGCTACAAAGCAGGCTTAAGAAATCTCCCCCAGAGAGAGGTTGGGAGGAATACTGTGTGCAGATTGTAGCTGGCAGAGAGGTACAGCGCTTATTCAAACAGCCTTAGATTTACTTTTCCAAGCTTCGCCCGACTTATCTTGTCCACCGAGTTAGTTTAGCAAGTGCAGACTCAGCGGAAGACCCCTGGTTTGCCTGCTGCTAAGTTCTCGTTAATATGTCATGGGCCGGAGTGTAAGCAGCTATAGGGAGATACTGTAGCACTGCCTCATTCTCTGCTTAATAATGCACAAGGGCACACCATCATACTGTAGATTAGCTTGCCAAGAGAGAACAAATGCTTCTTTACATTCTACTCCGTTAGCAAAGGGGTCAAATAATGGACACATCACATTCACTTGATGGAAATCACGATGATCAAAGTGATTGAAATCATTCCAGGGGGGAGGGGGAGGTTGATCCTGTTCTCCAGTCTGCAGAGAGACTCTCCAGTAACCACATCTTTTACTGTAGCTGCTGCTGCATGGATCCAAGAGCAATGCCTGCAATAAACAAACGTGTGCACTGTTTCCCAAAACAGAGCCGTGGTTAAATTCCCGATAGACCGCTGTTGTTCCCTCTTACAAAGGCTTTTGCTGGAAATGGAGAAATGTGTGTGCAGTGTATAGAGACCAGGTTCAAGCTTCATTCTCCTCCCGGCAGACGCCATCTGCTCACTGGGGAGGTTTTCCAAACAACTCCATAGTAAAGACAAGGGAAATGAGAAAGATGGCTACACTACAAACACAGCATGCTCAGTTTATTTTCCTTCTTTAAAATGAAAAACAGGTCAGTTAATCAGAAAGAAAATAAATCAGTAAACACCTAAATATAAATACATGACTAAATAAAAACACTTAGCCCTAAAAAAGCCCTAAATCATGTTCTCATGTTGCATTAGCATGCATGCACACACACACACACACACACACACACACACAAATGTATTTCTTTTCTATGTATTTAGAAGCATCCATGAATTTCTTACTTTGGAAATTTGTCAGGTTTTCTGGAAAACAAACCTCAATTAATGGAGTTTATCCAACAAGTGTGAATTTTATTTTTGTATCTGTTAATAGTGTATACAAATGTTTTCAAACAGATCACAGTATGTGACGCTCAGTGAGAGGATGCCCTTTTCTTTGGCTGATGGATGGAAATCCTATGTTTGTCCTGTTAACAGGTAATCACACATAAACAGACACTATTATTACTTCAGGTTATACTATGTCAGTGTTGTGTTTGTAAATTCAGAGTAAAGCAACAGATAGAAATGAGACCTTCAAATAGCATTTTAATGTCAGTAATACATCTTTTGAAGTAGTTTGCTACCAAATATTGACTTTTATTGACTAGTACGAATTCCACAAACAACAAGGATTCGGCCCTTATTATATTCCTGACATATCATTAATTTGGTGGATGAACGGCTGGATTTCGAAATATTAACAATGGATAGAAACAACAACAGACAAATCCGGAAGAGTGATGTTGTGCATTTCCTGAGTCATCATACACACAGATTCTTCCTAGGGCAGCGTTGTGTGAAATGGAGTGTGAAATGAGTGCACTTAACATCTCTGCAGTGGATTATACACATTATCTTACACTATAGGGTTGGAGAGCATTTTGTCTCTCGCCTGTGAATCTTTCATCAAGTTACATTCACCTTTACTCAAGTCAATTTAATGTTCCCCACATGCCTGAATCCATTTCTCCAACCAGTCCATGCCAAGAGATCCAGACATGGGTGAAATAAAATCTATCACATAATTCTTAGAGTTTACTTGAAATTTTTGGGGCACCACTCAAGGTTTGCTTCATTAGTGTCTGATGACTTGTCAATCACTAAAAAGTAGCCAAACTGACTTCAGCCTGTCTAAACCTAAACCTAGGACATTTTACATTTAGACTTGGTCTGTTTGTGTGTGTGTGTGTGTGTTTTAATAAAATAGCATACTGTACAACAATGTAAACATACTTGATGTTCCAATAAATATTTAAATGTATTAAAATAAGAGAATGACAAATAGGATGAAATTAAAACAGTAGAAAAATAGGAAATACAGAGAGCG
>JAVQJD010030758.1:0-11017 GCA_036023655.1 Nannoperca australis | reverse complement strand
ATTTTCTACTGTTTATTATTCTTTTTTCAATAACTTTATCGAGCATTGTAACTGTATCAAAAAGCAATTTCCCTTCAGGGATTAATAAAGTATTTCTGATTCTGATTCTGATCTGATATTCATTAGACCCTTCCAACTCCACACCCCTTTCTTGTTACAGCAGCTTTCTCTTACAACTTTCTCGTCTCCAAGTTGAGCTAACACATTGACGTCATCAAGAGTTATTTCTCAAACTAGACAAAGCTCCCCCAGAGCAGAGAAGATATTATACAACAGGCTAGTAGTACTTCTCACGATGAGTAAATTGATCTAGATGTATGAAATAGCTGTAGGGCTCCTGTAAGTTTACCTATCTGACACTTGCTAAACAATGAACCCTGTGACCACAAGATAGTTATGGGATAAGAGTAAAATTACACTGTAACATTAGCACAAGTAGAGGAGTTATCAAGTTAGAAAGCTAACTCAGAAAGCTATCCAAACCTTTTGCTTACTTTAGCTAAAAATAACTACCATAAGGTACAGGTCATACCAGACCAAGTATGGCTGCAGCTGCTAAACCCCTGTTGATCAAGGGTGTGTATTATTAATTCAACCTTTTATTTGTAAGAGGAAGAATGTTTTATTTTTGTTAAAAAGTTACTCATTCCAACCACTTTAAATTGTTTAATACTTTCTTTAACTCAAGAAGAATGTCCTTTTAGGTGTAATTTTATAGGCTTAGTTTAAAGGATAGGATTACCAATAGTTAATATGTTTCATATTGTCAATATATCCCATAAAACCAAAACTATCAATGAATTGACCCAAATAAAAGTATTGCATGGATCTAAAGCTTACTTTAGTGCTATAGAGCTCAATTGTTGTCCAAAAATCAATCAATGAACCGCACTGTTGCACTGGATAGCATGTTCCTTCAATACCATGAATGCACACACTTGATTTTGACTGAATCCCACATTCACTGTCCCACAAGAGAATCAAATGTGTATTAATCCGCAGCTGAAAATACTCTCCAACAAATGCACTATTTCATCCTGGTTGAGTAACATTTGCCAAAATCTATAGTGCCTGGAAATTACTGAGTATTTTATAAGAAATAAAATGATTGTGACCCATATTCAAAGGTTTATGTCTTACTGCCATGTCTGTGTCTTGTTTTGTCTTCCTGTCTTTGTCTGGTTCCCTCCTTAGTTTGATTATATTCACCTGTGTCTCGTCACTCACCTGTGTCTGATCCGCTTGTTTGCGTCCCTTATATATAGCAGTCCCTTCCCTTTGTGTCTTGTCGGATCATTGTCTGTGTCAGTCAGTGTCTACGCCTGCGTATGTTTGGATGTATTTGCTGTGCTGTCCCTGGCTCCTCGTGCCTACTTCCTGACGTTTCCTTCACTTCTGTGCTTTTTTGGGTTGTTTTTTGTATATTTTTACACAATAAATCCTTTGGTTGCTGGAGCTGCCCATCTGCATTTTTGGGTCCAAGTCTGCTGCCACATGGCTTTTCATGACACTTACGTAGGTGCCATTGGGCTTTGGGCTGCCACAGACTAGGGAAGTTGAGATGTACTGAGAGGAAGACTACCATTATTGGATTTAGTGTCTCCAGAGAATTTGACATTAAGATAAATATTGAATAAAATCCTTTAAGCCTGTACTCACATACATACTATACATACCCACAAAATCTTGACACACTGTTAAACAAGACTTGGACTTTTTGTGAAGCATTTCACATGTGCTCATTAGAGCCTTAATACAGTAACAGTACCTAAAGGATAGTGACGCTTCATTTAATGCTTCATTTAATATGACTCGTGTGACACTTGAGTGAGTACTGTACAACTTTGCTCTTACACGAACAATTTGACTAATAGGCATCTATATTTGCAATTTTCCCTCATGTGCCCCCAGGGCTTCTACTCTCTGGGAGCACTCATTGCTTTCTTCAGAGATACTCAAAGGCATTTTCCCAGAATGCATCAGATATGTTTATATTCCAATTTTAATTCTTAGCGATGGCATGTTGCATACTTGCGTTGCTTCATGTAAAAGCAGAATATATTTAAACCTCATAAAACCTCTGTTCAGAATTATATTTACTGTTATATTGTTTACATCCATTTTCAAACCACACACACACACACACTCTAATTTCCGTTTCTTGGCAAAGTTCTGCACCCCCCCATAATACGAATGACAAGTCATCAGCTTGGTAAATTGCAATGGAGAATCCACTTATCTTCCCCACCAACTGTACACTAGTCAGTAGAGAGCATGAAATTGTGCACAGCTTATTGTGCTCACCTTCAAAACGACGTGAGTTCCTGAATGCTAGAAATAGTTAACTTTGGATAAAACATTATCTATCATTTTCGTTGGCTGTCTTAAAGGCAAGTTAATCTCATAATCCTCTGGGTGACATGCTATACCACATGGAAATAGATATCTTAGGGTCTCTTCCCGACAGATGAATGCGGATATATTTGTATTTATTCCCTCGCTTCAGCTGCATATGTTCGTCCACAAACTGCACCGCAGGTAGATTGCCTCGTGAATTATTAAATCAACCAGATTGACCTATCACAGTAGAAGAATATGAGCGGCAGTGGTTTGCCAAAAAGAAATGGGAGTAGGGAGATTAGGAAAAAAAAAAACATGATGGGGTGGCGATGACTCTGGAAGAGGAAGAGCAGATCATTTTTTATTCATTTTGGGAGTGAAAGATGAGCAACTGAATCATTTCTGATCTTCTTTGAGGCCATGCGGCAGAGGACAGGCGAGGGAAGGATGTTTATTTACTATCATCTTTACCATGCTGGTGGAGTCCTGGCATTCCTGCAGCAGGCTGAGATGCAGCAGAGAGATATGGCCTGGATCAGAGTGTTGAGGATGTTACAGGAGAATCACGCTGCTGCAGCTGCGTCTGCTCTGGATGAGTCCATTGTCAACCTGCAGAGACACAGAACAGGTCTTAACCATCTGAGGGTCAGCAAAAGCCTGATTAATACTCTTTTTACTTTGACCTCTTATTCTTGCCACTTCATCTCCTGCAGAGCATCTTTTTGAGTCTTTCCCAACAAAATAACTTCTTATCTCCAAAGCAGATTTTCTCAGCTGCCTTGTTCTCTCTTACTGCTCCCCTGCTGACCCTGTTCATACAAACTTTGGAGTGGAGCGGAGATGCTACGAAGCAGACCTTCACATGGCCCCACAGGAGCTCCCCTGCAGCGAGGCTGGTGTTTAATCAAGCCCCTGGCTTCAACTCCCAGCAGGCCTGAGCTCCTCTGACCCCCACCATCTGTGGGGGCTGTGGAGGTCCACAGAACCCACACACTCTATTATAAGTTACCTGTCCTTGAGCTATCTCCAGTTTTTACAGTGGTGTGTGTTTAGCTGACACTGCTAATGCACAGAATGTATACATCATACTCACACTCACACATACAGCTTTGTTGTACAATGGTCAAAGGGACTAAAAGTGCAAAAGACAGAAAAGACAAAGACAACAGCAGTAATCAAGGGCAGGCATCCAATTTAGCTCCTAGTCTGCTACAAATCCAGAGAAATATCATATTATTCCTCAAAAACTATCCACAGCCCCAATTACGTGAAACTCCCAACTTGGTTCTCACTGCAGCAAAAACAAACCAAAGTGGGAACCGCAAGTATTTTTCTAATGGTTCTCGTCCGTTACCACTGTTTTAACTTTCTGAGTGCTCCAGATAGCTATCCAGCCGGCAGCAGCGGCTGTTACTCTGCTCCTCATCACAGGGCCTTGACCACAGAGAACGTCTTATCAGCGCTGCGTGTGCCACCGATCTTAAGCCTGTGCTGATGGATTTGGCTGAGCACTCGATGTCTGAGTTTTAAGCAGATTCATATCGGGGTGATTGAATGAGCTGGGGCTTTGGTTGGCTAGTGTTAGCGCTGTTGGTGCTGTTATTGCTTACGCAAGGGGAGACAGTGACACAATATCCGTGGTGAATAGAGAGGTTGAGATTTCCCCAAAGTAAGAGGGAGAGATGGAAAATAGAGAGCAGAGAGGAGGCAGGGGAGGAGGAGAATAAGACAGTAAGTGGTGTATATATGTATGTGTGTGTGTGTGTGGGGGGGTTAGAGTGTATATGTGAAATGTATTGCATGTAAAATGGATTGCACTCATTATTACCTCAAGTGAACACTTTTACTTTTACTACAAACATTGCTGCTTTTCAAGTGGCTAGACTTACCATAATTTTCCCTGAAGGGAAAATATAAGCACATAAGTGACCCGAATCAAGACAAGTATCATGCTCTGCATAGAATAGTATGCAGCGCCATGAATAAGTGTTGGTGAGATGAGATGAAAAAGTGTCACAGCAGACATTGGTAGATTTTTGTATCCCACATAATTCAATTTTAAATGAAAATAAACAGCTCACATCAGACTATGAAAACTTCAAATAACATGCTCTATGATGAGAACATGCTTTGCCTTATTGAAACCACATAAGAGTAGGTAGTAGTAAATGTATCTCTACTGCAAACAAAGTATGAAGAAAGAAGTCAACTATTTTGGAAATATCCTAAGTTCCATGTTACCTGTGTCTCCTCTCACCAAGTAAGACTCTGCCTTTGTTCGTACCGAAGAGCCGTTGAAAAGAATTGCCTGAAAAGGCAGCTATAATCAATATTGTTGTAACAATTGTAACAAATGAAAATGTGAAAACAATGTGAAAGAGGTCGCTCGTAGTGGTCAACTCACAGAAAATGATCATCTGAATATGCAGCGGCCCTCGTCTTTTCATTAGATGGGAATATGAGATTGGGCTTTGCATCTGATAACATAACTGATAACTAGCTTTTCCGATCTGAACGAGTATGGAGTCAGGGAGAAATGCATAGTAGGACATTATTGAGTGTTTGCTCCCAGCGCGTGTTGCTTCTGTGCTGGGAGCTTTTTCATTACTCAATCTATCAGCATGGCAAATAAGAGCTTTGACCCCTCCTGACCCGGCCCCTGACTCAGATAAGCACTGCAAACACAGTGTGAAGTGGCTCAGGCAGTGGTGGTCACACACCACGGAGCAAACTAAGCCTGCCGTCCTGCTACACTGACAGACGCCACACGCACTCTCCAAATAGTCTGAATATGTGTGTGTGTGTGTGTGTGTGTGTGTGTGTGTGTGTGTGTGTGAAGGAACAAGATAGTAAATGTGTGTCTGTGGGAGGTGGGGCATTATTTCTATGTGTCTGCACGAGTGGGTGTTTATGTGTGCACACGCTCGTCTGCACACATGCGTCACTTCCTATTTGTTGCTGTGATGTGTTTTCTCTATCTGCCCTGCTCCCCCAACATACTATCACCAGCAGTGACAGATACATCACTCTCTGTGCTTTATAACCACCCAGGAAATGAGGTAAACAAAGTCTGCAAAAAAAAAAAGCCATGTTTCTGTTTTATGGTCTACAATTTTTCACCTGCTTTAGGAAAGACTGCACCTGAATTATTGGAGAGGCCTGTCGCGATGGCTGGCGAGGCAGGAATTTTATCCGTAACATTTTTTTAAACAAGCTTTTGCTATATATCATCTTGAGCTCCATCCCTTTCCCTCTGCACAGTTCTCAAGGCCTCTCTGTGGCATCACGGTCGATGACAATCTGGCCCCTCTGTGTTTATTTTTCTGTCCTCTGCAGATAATGACCATGGCACCAATGCTATAGAGAAACTATGGGAAGACGAGCACATACACACAGAGTAAAAAAAAAAAAACATCTTGCAGAGAGAATCCATGCCTTTCTAAGCAGCAGCCACAGTCGAGCGCAAACCTTTCAAAATGAAGCACAATACAAATAGAGCCTTGACTTAAACTCCAGTTATTCTAGCTGTGAACACTGTTTCGCACCTTGAGCTCAGTGGAGCCCTCGTGGTCTGTCTTGATTTTAGGGAGGTAATGCCAGAATGTTGGTGGGTCAGTTGGTCCACCACTTTGGTTCAGACTGAAATATCTCAACAACTGTCAATGGATTGCCAAGACGTTTTGTACACATATTCATGTTTCCCTTACAAACTGACTTTGGTGATCCATCTGTGTCATAATCTTAATGTGTCCAATACAATACAATATTTATGGCTAAAACCTGCAAAACTAATCACACCCATTAGCCTCAGCTTTACTTTTGTGCGAATTAGCATGCTGACACACTATGCTATGACGATGACCATGCTAAATATTAACTTTAAGAGACAGACCTACAATGTTTAGACAAGCCTAGTGCTGAGCTTTTTGCTCCACCTCAGCCACACAGTGAACATGTTCAGACTGTACTTCTGTGAACTCAGAAGCTTACAGCCTAACACACAATGGATGTGATTACAGTGCATGTGTCAAACAGCAGACAATAGAAAGGACAAGCTGGCCTGCAATTCTGCACGTAAAGAATGAACCATTATGTGGCAGATGCAGCCCACTGTATTGAACACAACTGAAGCACATGTGTAAGATATACAACTGAAAAATGCAGCTGAAACACATTACTGGACACGACCACATTGTTCTGCCACTGTGGTTTGGTTCCAATGAACCGGATGCATTTCACAAATACAGTATCTATACCTCAGCAGCAAGACTCTGATGTTGTGTCATCTTTTGTATGATAAAAGACAAATATATATTGTATGACAAATATGTCTGTTGCCAAATTGTGGCTTTGTCTCTCTCTCTAATCATCACATTAGAAGCAATATTTTACTTCTAATGAACAACCCCTCTTAAGTATTTTTCCTCTATGAACATTTCTGTTCATTTACAGTGGAAGTAAGGAACTGCTTGGTTTAAATTCCAGATATGTGTTGCTTACGTTATACATTTTTGCACCTTGGAAATCCCTTTGTGTTCTCTAAATACAATTATTACTGTTGTTGTATTCAACAGGATAAATGACTTCAATGTGGCTTTGAGTCGATCAAACACCTAGTATGGAACATACTTGTAGCAGTGAGGGTTACATTTTCCCCCCTCATTCCACATCTTTGGTCATTCTGCATTCAATTAAATTTGCTTGAAAAAGTCAGAGCCTACCTTTAAGATCACAGTGAAAAGATGTTCCAAAGGACTAGAGACTTCCTGTAGATCAGCCCTCTAAATCATCATGTTTTTAGGATGAAGAGTCCTGATCCAGATCCGCACATTTACTTGCAGAGAGTTGAAACAGACTGATCCAGTGGTCTTTTTGTATTGTTTGGGTAAGCTTGGCTTTATGAGAACTTATGTACAGAGACACGTCTGTTTCTGCTATGGCTCTGCTAGTGAAACAATACTCCCTCTTCTGGTTTAAAACAACAGAGGGTGAAAAGGATCACCTTGTCCGTAAGGGCACACATGAAGTCAGCTACAAGGAGGAAAAGCTATTTGTGTATGATACAAAATATTTTGGTTCAGTGTAACTCAGAGTGCAACCAACCACCACTAAATTGAAATAAAACTACATTTACATTTAATAACAACAATAAAATTACATAACAGTGGCAAAACAATATGTACCTTTGTTACAGTTTTAAAGTAGTTTTTATTTCATAATTTGGTTATAAATACACTTGAAGTAATGTCATGACACACGCATTCTTTAATTTTCAGTTTCTTTACTACATTGAGTGCAGGTGTTTTTTTATGTTGCTTTTATGTATGTTGAACCTTTTGCTCTGGGGGAATGTTTCGTCCTGTCCCATACCTCTGTCTGTGTGTGCAACCAAGGCTTTTGTGTCATTTGTTGGGACTGTTATGTTAAATGCAATTCTCAGTTGCTGTTTGTTTAGGTGATTTTAAGTTAATAAAAGGTCCAGTGATTTCAGAATACATGTGCTACTTTTATTTTTATTTTGCACTTTTGATCATATAAATTTCAGATTTTAAAGGACTGTTCCTGTTGTCCTTGGCCCTACACCCTAGCTTGGTCCCAGAACTGGTCGTGTAAAGATCTATGCTTCTTAGATAATTAGATCTTAGATTAGATTATCTTTACCATGATCTTATTGTATCAACCGTAATATATGTTACCTTTTTGTGCACATATGCAAAAATACCAAAGATTCTCACAAACCAGTAATAAACTACAGGGCACACACAGGCTGCAGAAAGTTATGAATACGTTTAAAAACTTTAACTTGTGATTCCTCACAAAGCTCTGTCTGCTGATTCAGCAAGAACTTATATGCACCCTTTATAAAATGCATATGTTCATAACTCATATGTAATGTAGAGGCCTATGAATTTATATTATGTTGGTGATGTAAGTGCTATGGGTGGTTGAAGACTTCCAAAAGTTTTGGTTGCCTCTCCAGTGATTATGAACAACAATACTCCAGAGATCACTTAAATTGTAATTCCTAGACTGGAATTGTGAATTTTGTTTAATACAATATACATTTAACTTGCAGTAGAATAAACAATAACAGAAGATCCATTGAATTAATTAAATGTGCATTATGACAGAACGAATTAAGCAAAAGCTTAAAAGATATGCACACCAGATGTCAGAAGACATGATAGTTTGGTAATGCATTTTATTTGAAGTATTTGATACACAAAGTAGGATCTTGTGCTGCTACTATCACATCTTACTATTGCTCAAATATTGTTTTAATTACTATTTTGTACAAGAATTTCCTGCAAATGAAGTAGTAGTCATTTTCCTTGTCTCTCGAAGGTTACTCACACGTATTGGGATTTTATGTTCTTCTTCGGGCATTTGGTAATGAGCTGCACTTAAGCAATTACACAAACAAAAAAACTGAGAAGTGGAGCATAATGTGAAGGCTTTTAGCTGGGTCACATTTACCAGCAGATGCAGAAGGGGAAAAAAAGGAAAAGGAAAAGCAAGCTGAGAGATGGAATTTCTTGTCATCCATCTCAGGGACTGCCCTCTCTCTCTGTCACTTTTCAGCAGCTTTTGTTCTCGTTGGGGTGATTTTTCTTTTTCCTCCTCAGACATGATAAAGCAGTGCACAATCATATCCCTAGCTCGGATTCAACAAAACAAAGAGTTACAGTGAAAAATGAGAGGCAATTTCCATTGTGAGACACACCCCCCCACACAACTTCCACCACACACCCAATTTGCTGAGATTAATATCAAGGTCAAATGGTTGATAACTCTACTGTTTAAATAAAGTTTGACATTTATTTTCAGTTTTTATCTTCCCAACTCTTGTGAGATTTTCCTTCCCTAACCCTCTCCCAAGAATAAGAAAGCATCTCCAACATTAATTTCTTCTTGACATCAGGTTTTGAAATCTGGACCAGATCAGTGGTAATCCAAGACAGGAGCTGCAAAATAAATCACCTTATCTGGTATTTCAATAAAGTTCACATCTGTTCACATGATATGCACTGTATCCCTGTGTTTTGCTCACAAATGCAACACCTTCAGGGACACACATTACACCATGTGTTACCCAATCTATCTTTGCACAATCAAGATAAAAAGGAACTATTTTCTTTTTCATCAAAGCAACAAAGTGGGGAAATGAAGGAGGAAATGGAGGCCATTCTGAGATTTGGCTGCAAATGACCAGAGACGGGCAATTTACAAATTCCCTCCAGACAGTGATTGGGCAGATATGATACGTCTATTTATGAGATGTCTGTAATCATTTTGGGTTCCTTATTCTCTGCGGATCTCTGCAGCATTTGAAAATGGCATCCTTTCCCACGGTGGGCAGTGTAATGATGGCTAATGGAGGCAGCAGCCGAGCTTGTTTACCGACTGTCATTTCCTGCTACGGTTCTCTCAGACATTAAAAAAAATGTATTATTTCATGTTCCGAGGATTACGTGAGAGACGAGATTAAATGGCCCTGCATTTGTCCTATCCTTCCTGTCTGTCAGTCTCCTGTATGTTCACTCCTATTCTTAATTCCTTATCTCCACCATCTCATTCAGCAAAAGCAATGAAGATATCAAAACATTTGGCACCATGATATTGCTTCCTTTCTCACTCCCTCCTCCTTGATTATTCCCCTCACACAAACAGAGGCCTCTAGGAAACACAGCATCTAAAAGCTGCCACTGCACCTCCAAAGAGGCAGATCAATGGCATTTGGATCAAGCACTAACTTATTATGGATATTTGAACAGGTTACAGCTTAACTTTGATCAAAACAGACAACAGGCACAGTGGTGCTTTGAGCTAAATGCTAATGTCAGCACGCTAACATGCTCACAGTGACAAATGTTAGCAAGTCACTTTTATTTATATAGCGCAATATCACTACTCACAATTTGCCACAAGGGGCTTTACATTGTGTAAAGCATAAAACACCCTGTGTCCTTAGACCCTTGATTCTGATCAGAAAAAAACTCCCCAAAACACCTTTAATGGGAAAATTATGGAAGAAGAAGAGCAGCAGAGGATGGATCCCTCTCCCAGAAGGGACAGACAGGAAGTAGATGTTGAGTGACAGGCAGGTACTGCAATATTTAATACATTCAACATCTTAGATTAGTGTGTCAGCATGCCAGCGTTACGTAGAAGTAAACACAAAAGACAGTTGAGGCTGGCGGTAATGTCATTAGTGTATAATATTAATAACTATATTAGTTTAATGAATAAAGTTTATTATTCTCTCTGTAGGCCTGTGGAACTGCCAGTCGGCCATGAACAAGGCAGATTTCATCCCAGCCTTCGCATCCCAGGCCTCTCTTCATGCCCTGACGCTGACGGAGACGTGGATACGTCCTGAGAACACAGCAACACCAGCTGCCCTCTCCGTCAACCACTCGTTCGCTTATCAGGGCGAGGTGGTGGGACAGGTCTGCTTCTCTCACCACACTTAAAACACACATCCTATCAAAGTTCTTTTTGTTGTTCTCTACTGCCCACTCTCTAGCTGACTTTGTGGAAGAGCTGGACGTGTTCCTTAGCACCCTCCCTGATGACGGGACTGCACTGATAGTCCACTGAACGTGCTGTTTTTAACCAACTGTCTACTTTCCTCAAACAGAACAACCTGCTCGACCCCAATCAATCAGGCTTCAAG
>JAVQJD010030756.1:0-16713 GCA_036023655.1 Nannoperca australis | reverse complement strand
ATTGTTGTTTAGAAAGTTACACAACTGATTGGCGACTGCTTTCTCAAGGATCTTAGAGAGAAAAGGAGGGTTAGATATCGGTCTATAATTTGATAAAACCCCTGGATCAAGAGTGGGTTTTTTAAGAAGAGGTTTAATTACAGTGATAATCGATTAATTGTTTCAGTCCTTTTTCAAGCAGAAATGTCAAACACTTGCTGCTTCCAGCCTCTTGAGGTGAGGATTTTCTGCTTTTCTTTGGGTTTTGGACAAAAGAAGCATGTTGAAGACGTCACTTTGGGCTCTGGAAAACTGTGATGAGCATCTTTCACAATTTTTCTTTGACATTTTCTGAAACTAAACCAGTGATTCCCAACTGCTCCGTCTGCAGTTACCAGGGTGATGTGGAAAATTGTGACGCTCAGCTAATTTGACAAATTAGAAATTATGATTTGATATGTATCCACTTATTTTGTGTTTATTGAACATTTTAGGCTTCCATAGAGGAAGCAGCTGCCTCTCTGCGGGGCTCACTTGTCATTGCACGTGGATAAAACAGTGGGTTGATGTTTGTGATGTGAACATGGCCGTTTAAAGAATGATTGATCGTGTGTCTGTGTCACTAGTGATTTGCACCTTGTATCACAGGATAGGTTTTTCAGCTTGTATGGTTTTGTTAGTCAGTGTTTTTGTTAAGTTTCTCTCACAGGAAGCTGATGATCCTCCAGTGAAATCACTCTCCTGGACATATCTCACCACAACTGTCATTCATCTTCGTCATGGAGACACGTCGTTATAAATCATACACTGATGATGTTTTGTCTGCTCTTTTCAGGCTACAGGTTACTTCCTGCCCCCCCCCTTCTCCTGAATAGACTTCTTACTGGGAGTAACAGCTGTAATTCTTCCAGTTATCCCAGTGTCCCGGGCTTCAGGCCTGCAGAGGTGTTTCAGCTCGAGAGGGATCTGAACAAACAGTGTGTGCACATGTTAAGTTACTGTACAATAAACATGCTGTTATCACAATATTCACCACACTTGAACCTGAAATGCTGCTAAACTATAGGAAAATGATTGTAGGGTTGCTCTGGCTTTTATCAAACCTTAAAGACTCTGAATAGTGAACAGTATGTTGCAAAAGCATTAAAGTGCACATTTCAAAACACTTTGCACGAGCAGGTTTGTTGTTAGAAACTGCAGCAGGGATTTCAGAGCGTGACTCTCTGTTTCTGGTTAAAGACAAAGGATCTCACTCTTCAACAAACTGTCTGTCTCTGTAGGGATCCTTTCCATACTGTTGTCAGACACTGAGAACAACTGATCCAGAGTCTGTGTTAAAAACAAGCACTTTTAGTGGACGCGCTCTGACAGGTGCAGCTGCCGGCTGAGACGAACTACTGGACCAATTCCAAAACTTTATTTAGACCCAAAAAATACCAGAATTACCCTTTAAAACACCTTTTTGTAGCTTTTGTGATGCAAAGTTAACATCCGAGTATTTTAAGCCATCGAACTGCTGCAGGTAAAGAGACACCGTCACCAGCCATCACCAACATTACGAGGGACTAACAGCAGGTCAAAGGTCAGCGCCTCACTGCCTCTAAAACAGATATCACAGATATTCCGGGGCCTCCGTTCACTCCGCAAATGTGACGAAGAAACCTCCAATTAACTGGAGTGTAAATTCCTGCAGAAAGCGTCTCCGTGGCCTCCGAGCGTCTCTCTTCACCCAGGACGCTATTTTAAGGAGGAATCTGGTCCCGGGGCTTAGAGGGCGTCCATAGCTCACATTCCCGACCAGAGGCACTCAAGTCTTCAGGCTTTATTTTGGGAATGCGGTTATGCAGCGTCCTGAAGCTGCTCTCGCACACTTCCTGTCGTTACGTCAGTGGTTAATGTTAAGCTTTGTACAGTACAGGCTGCGTAGGATAACAGCTGTTCTGTAAGGACGATTTCTGGTTTATTGGACTTCATGAAACAGAAGGGACATAATCCTGTCGTGTGTTTCACCTCGTTTAAGCTTTGACTGTCTCCTGTGGTGGTTTAATTACTGTCACCGACTTCTAATATTCACATCTTTTGAAAACTTCACCAATGATAGTTTATTAGTTTGTTGTATATTTGAAATCGAGCAGTACGTACTGATTTGGCTGAAATGTAGCATGCAGTGTGCAAAGATGCGCTGGTTCTGAAAACATCTCCAGTTTGCATCGGACCAGTCTACCTCGCCTACTGTGTCCCACAATGCAAAGCACTGGCGGTGGTTTGCCATTAGTTTCTCGTGAGCTTTCACTTATTTCACCTCAGTTGTCACCAAAAACTGTTTCTGAACAATTTAGAAGCGAGAAACAAGTATAAGCATAAATGTAAGTTTGTTCAGACTTTCGTTGGAGCGCTGCTCCAACTGCTAGCTTACTACTGCTATAATATCCCCCTGAGCTCCGTGACTTGGCTAACATTAGCTTGCAGTTTATTGCATTACCCGACTGCGTCTAGCCTTTCCAACAAATGCTGTTTAATAAACTGAGCAGAGAATCCTGAGCAACCAGAAACCCGCCAAAGCCTGGCTTAGCATACACGCATCACTGTTTTAACTCCGCCTACCTTCCACCTGACCAACAGTGTGGCAGCTTCACAGCAACATGTGCTGTTAGACCTGTATGTACAGTATGTAGAGAGAGATGCAGCTTCCTGTCCTCACCTCCACCAAACGTCTTCCTCTGACACAACCAGCTGCACGCCACATTCTCCACCCAAAATAACCGCAGGCCTCCGCTCCCCTGCGGTCTGTTACACCTCCACCTCCGTCCTCCACCCACCCTAATTACCCAATTAAAGCTGTGCTTTATTCACACAAACAGCAGCATAACGAACGATGTTTCTGCTTTGGTGCAGTCACGCAGGAGTTTTTAGGGTTTTTGTTGTTCAGTTTGTTGTCCTCTGTGGTTTGTCTCCTCTAAGCTGTTTATTTACAGCTTCACTTACTTCCAAGTGTTGAATGAACTCCGTCATAGCTGGTGTCAGATGGGTTTTCCTCACAACAATGATGTAAAGTCAGACTTTCCTGAAATATTATGTTGTTATTGGTTCTAAAACTGAAAAAAACTGCTGCAACTTTGTTGGACTATTAAAGAAATCAGCGTAAACAAAACCCGGCTGATTTTGTGATGTTTTGTGAGGAGTGATGTGAAGTAAACATGTCTTCAGTGTTGAGGACAGGGCTGACAGACAAGGATCCGGGTTCACTGGTCCTGCTGTGGCGGCTCTGCCTCGGGTTCACTGGTAGAAAGCTGCATTAATAGCTGTGCTGTGTTCATGGTACCCTCTGACGAGGACGGTAGCTTCAGTCGTGACCATAATATCAGTACGTTTCACCACGGTAAGCTCAATGCGTCTCTGAAGAACTTATTTAAACACGACAACATTAAAATGAACATCCTGTGGACTGGTGGGTTTCCCCAGAACGCCACACACCGCCACAGAAAGATCCTCCAAGATGGCCGACCTGTCAGCAGGCAGCTGGCCTCAGCTCCAGGCTCCAGGCCGGGCTGTAAGAGGAGAAAACTCAACCCCCTCCTTGATGAAAAACTCATTTAGAGCTTCGGGCTGCTGCGTTTTAAAGAATCTCTCTTTTAACACTTGGCAGAGAAGTGCAGGAGAACGAGCGCTTCCCTGCGAGTTCGGGGTCGGGTTATAAATGGCTCCCAGGGGCCCACTTCCAACTGACGAGGTCCAAACTCTGCCGAGGTGGCTGCTGGTCCGGTGGGCGGGCCACCCGGGGAACCCGGCAGTACGAGCCGCAGGATTCAAGCCGGCGAAGAGCTGAAACCCAAGCATCATTGAATATTTCATCGGCCGCGAGGAGAGTCAGCGCTGTTTTGGAAATGTGATAGTTTAGTGTCAAACAGACCAGAGACGTGCAGGAGGACGCCAAGTTCAATGCCGAAACACCCACAGCAAATATCTCACCAGGCAACCGTTGCAAGTCTGGAAACTGGTTTCAAACATCTGCAGGTCCAGATTTCACCAAACGTGCAGCTGCATCAGGGTTTGGTTTAGAAAATAAGAACAAAAACACTGAGTAACAGGACTGTCTCGTTGTTTTCAGTTTATATTCACTGTGCAACTTCTGGTTTTTCTGCAGTGATTTCATGACTTGAATGTCGTCGGATTCGAAGATTTCCTGCGATTTCAAAAGAACGTCGTAATCAAATAGTTTGATCAGACGTGATAATTGAGGAGCACTGAGCCCAAAAACAGAAGAAAGACAACACTTGAGTCTAAAATAAGTGATTAAAGCAGCACAATGGAATAAAACTGCTGCTAAGGTGTTTTAAAATAAAGAGAAATAACATGAAACATTTCATTGTCATCAGGAAGTAGTTATCAGACTAATCTGAACAACCACCTGAGGAGCTTTGGATTAACTCACTAACAGACTCAGAAACGCTGAATCTTTCCTCGCTGTCCGTGACCTTCTGATTGGACATGAACCCGGCGGCTGGAAGGTCGCGACCTTTCTGACCGTATCCTCTGTTTGGCTTTACGGAGTTGAAACTTCAGGGCCCGCTGGGAATTCACATACACAACGATAAATATGCAGAGTTCAAAACACAAACCTCAGTCTGTCAGGAAGGAATTCATGCAAACAGAACTTCAGTACGCTGCAGAGTCCACGTGTCCCGTCTGTCAGTGAATAAACCACAATTCTGGAAACAATTAAATTAAGACTTTGCCACACATGGACATCGATGGCGCCACCTTGCGTTTTCACAACGTTTTGCGCGACAAATGACATCATCAACCCGCGACACGAGCTTTACGATGCGATGACGCGGAAGACAGAAGTTTAACTTTAAGCTGCAAAGAAAATGAAATGCTTGAGGTTTTTTATTCAGCGTTTATCCGTTTACAGAGGTTCAGTCGGACAAACGGATCAAACGTGGACCAGGCGGTGTCGGAGTTTGGGGGGGGGGGGGCGGAGGTCATGGGCTGACCTGCAGTGAAAGCCTCCCCTCAGACAGGACACCAGATAGCACGTTCAACAGAGAGGAGACATAAACACCCCGTTATCATCTGTCTGCGCGCCGAGCGTCTCCTCAGGCAGTCCGACAGGAACGGACAGTTTTTTAGCGTAAACGTCTGTTTGATACCTGAGTGGCGAGCGCGGACGCCGCCTCTGTTTACCCTGAGGTGAAGCCAGCAGCCGGACTGAAAGTGATACCCCGACTGATGTTTACTCAACTGCTGTGTCCTAACCTTGGTACCTACGGTGGCTCCCGACATGATCCACCTTAATACTGACAAATGACTTTCTGACCAGGAAGTCCCAGAAACAGAGGGGGGTTGTGGGTAATCCGTCTGTGAAGAGGACACTAAAGATTTTCACTGCTAAGTTGAAGTTCAGCGGTCCATCGTAGGTAATCAAGAAGCTCGTCTGTGGACAACACACCAGAAAACCAAGTTATCCTGCTTCCCCAAATACTCACTACAGCACCAAATGTGGGTTCATCCGCCGCTGAAAATAGTCCCCAACTAAGTCACTCTGTCCTCCTGTTTGTTTGATTAAAAACAAAAGGACATTACTGAGCGTTTTTTAAAGATTTACAGTTTGAGTGCTACAGGCCGGGTAGTGAAGTGGAAGAATTGATGAACGGACCGACACATTGTTGGTGTTGGACAGAAAGAATCAAGCTGAATGCTTTTAAAGCACAGCTGGAAGAGTGGAGGCTGTTTACAGCAGCAGGTTAATGCTCAGGGTGCCGGTATCACATGTTCAGCAATGTCCACACATTCTTGTCCATGTAGTGTGTGTTTATTGTAATAAAGTTTGACAGAGTGGGCTTCACCCGTCCCTCCTCTACACCCACTGTGGAGGTTGGAGGTCCACCGTTGTGAGCTGGTGTAGTTTCCTGAGCTGGTTGGTTGGTTGGTGGATCAGTGTTTAAGTGTTTTCACATCAACACGCTCTATAACGATCGTTTCCACTCAGTCGTATCACAATTCATCCTTTGTCTTGTTAAAAAAAAAACATAAAAACACCCGAATTCTTTCCCGTAATGGACATTTTGACAGCTGCTGTCTAAACATGTTATTCTCGGCTGGATTTACACTCGCTCAGCAAACTGCCGTACACAACTGAAAGCGATTGTTTGATAAGTTTGAGGAGAGTTTCAGGGGTCCAGATCCTGGAGGGCGTGTCGGCATCACTCAATGGTTCCCACTTAGAGTCTGCACTGTTGAAATACAGCAGGCGAGCAAACATGATTCACTAAACGCAAACTTTAAATTCAACTTAACCTCAGTCAGGCCGCAGCATGTACACAATTACAACAAGCATACGAGCCACTAAAAGTACGATTTCATTGATTGATTGATTGCGGAGGGAAACGGAAGCCAGCCAATGTTTAAGAATCAGAGTTTATTCTTGATCTTGGTCGTTGTAGTTTGACAAAACAATCAAATACTTACTACAATACTTACTTACTTTCAAACCGGTCCCTAAAGTGTGTGTGTGTGTGTGTTTTAAAAGCTCTGGAATAAACTAGTAAGTGGACCTCTTTGAGTTTGGATTGTTTGGTCAAATGGAAGTAATAGTTTCTTTCTAATTATGTCGCGGTGAAGGTGCTGGATGTTCTTTAGGGCTGCATGTCCAGACACCAGCAGACCGTCTGAAGTCAGTCCTACACTGAACAATCTTTCAGTGGTTTTAGGGTCGCACTCTCCTGCGACATGTCCAACTCGTTGATCATCGCCTGCTCCTGATATTTGGGCGGTGGCCTTGACCTTGGCCTGACACCCCCCCCCCCACTAGTTAGTGTCGGGTTTCTCCGTCCAGCTACTGCAGTGGGCTTGGACCAGCTATGTTAAAGGTGCGGTCAGTTATCGTGGTGTAGCTGCGCTCCTTGTGGGCGAGGAACAGTCGCCGGCAGATGTACGAACGCCACCTGTTGCTGATTGGCTGGAATAGTGTTGTGTGACTCTTTAAAACTTTATTTATACATACACAATTTGACAAAACTGTGTTGGATTAGAATCGCTGACGCTGCCTTTTTAAGGTCTCACTTCCTCCTGATTTCGCTCTAAATGTTGGTGTCGGACGTGTCGGGGGTCAGTGGGGGATAAAACTTAGTTTGTGAGTTTGTTCCTGTAAATCGTGATGAAATTTGTTTGGATATGAGGCTGCACAGATCCAGATGAGGACCAGCAGCACAGTCCAGTCCTGTGTGCTGGATGTAAGCGAACGCTGTCGTCCCAGCAGGCTCCTCTTTACACGTCCAGCTGCTAACTGCAGGATCAGACCCGCAATTATCTTTCCTTATTGTTGAATCTATATGGAGTCTTTTCTTCTGCCACAGTGGGACTGAAGGAATGGTGTTTACTGCACAGAGCCAACTGGACTGCACTGCAGACAGACACACACACACACACACACACACACACACACACACACACTGTGTGTCATATTGTTCATGTAATAATCTGGATCTTAATTTCCCAGGTTTCATAATTTAGTAAAGTAATTAAGTAAAACTGACTGGACTTGATCCTTGATATGATACTCAATATGACCAGCCTCTCACACACACACACACACACACACACACACACACACACACACAAGCCTCCCTGCCCTTTCATTGGCCGATCGTGTCGTCACGAAGACAACAGCTGTCTCTAGGATGAAGAAGCTACTTTGAGGGTGCCAGCCAGTCTGCAGGCCTGCAACTGGAGAGTCCCATGGGGTCCCTCATGGCCTTCAATACACACACTCTCTCTCTCTCACACGCACACACACACACACACATACACACACACACACACACACACACACACACACACACACACACACACACACACACACACTCTGGCGGTACAGCAGGATTAGCGCCCTCTAGAGACAACTCTGCGTCCTTCATGTCTGTCCTCAGAGGAGGTGAAAGGCTGAACCAGTCTTAACAGTCATATTATTGCTGAGAACATTTATACAAAATAAATAAAGTTTGTAAAGTTCCTTAAACTAAAAGTGACTGTGTAACAACTGAAGTCACGCTTGGATGAAGAAAATAATTCAAATAACTGAAGCATGTTTCATGCAAAAAAAATAAAATATAAACACACACACACACACACACACAGTAACACTCGTGTTACTCAACTGAGCTTTGTTTATGGAGTTTTACACAGAAGATACACAGTCAAAGAGGAGGAGACAAACAAGAGAAACTGTGCCTGTAACTTCCTGGAAGAAACACAACACAAAGTAAACGTGAGATCATCATAAAGTGAATTTTAAACTAAACGAAACATTTCCTCTTGAGGAAGTCGAAGCTGTACGCTCTGCAGGAATGATGCAGCGAGACGTTCATAAATGAAATAGAACATAATAAAGATGGATGGATGTGTTCCTGCACCTCTCTGGGATGAGTTTACTTTAAAGATGTCCTGGAAAGTTCCTCTTCAACATTTTCACAGAAGAAAACTAAACTAAAGTTTATATAAAATCTGCTGTAAAATAAGCTCCTCACATGTTTAACTTCCTGTCTTATTGTACATTCAACGATCTGCTTTCATGATTTTCCCATAAACCCCTCCCTGTTGCAGACTCTACACATGCCCACCTTTTAATATTTGCATAAATATTCATATGTATTAGGATTTGGTGTCACTTTCCCAACATCCAAACTCTTTAGTTTCAATGTGAAGACGAAATCAAATCACTGAATATAACATCAACAACAATACAACATCATTCAAAACAAATGATTATCTCATTTATTGCAGCTTCACTGTATTAAAGGGAAGTGTTTAGTTCAAAGTGTAGCTTTGACACACACACACACACACAGCTTCCTCAGTGAGTCAGCACTGTGTGTGTGTGTGTGTGTGTGTTGCATGTGTTGTTTTGGGTCGAAGGCAACTGTCAGGACAACGACCCGTCTAATCTGCACCTGCCACTGACACAGCACATGTACACACACACACTGCCTACGTAAGAGTCAGACGGAGCCGAGCGACCGACTGCAGGGCATGCTGGGAAACTGGCTGATCATTTTACTCAGATGTGTAAGTGATCGTCATCGGGGCTAATACATGTCCTCTTTTATTTTCCTTATTGATTAATTATTAGTCCATAAAACTGTAAAGTCACAACCTCCCAGAGCTGAAAGTGACGTCTTCAAATAGTTTATTTTGTCCAAAAACCCCCAAAACTTTTCATTTAATGTTTGACATTAAACAATTCGTCAATTATTAAAATTAGGGACTTAACGTGGCTCTTTTGTTTACTCGTTTGAACCTGATTTGATGCAATTTGCGTCCACATTAATGTGAACAGACAGACGGGCGTGTGATGAAACAAGATGTTGATAGTAGAAAAGGATTCCAGCTGTTTGATTAAAGCAGCCAAAACTCCAAACATGTGACGTGAGTGACAAAAGAATCCATCAATAATACTTCCTAAAGCACATGGACACAGTTTGTACATCACTCTCCTCTGTCCCTTCATGTAGACATATTTACCTGTACAGTACAGGTGCTCTCACACGCCACCTGAAGGCATTTCTGAGTTCTTATTCTGAGAGTAATAATATACACGGCTCGGCTCGTTGTCACATGTAGTGAAGAGAGCGAGCAGCGAGCAAGAGAGCAGCCACACTCACTCACTCACAAGGTCTGTTAAAGCAGTGTTTATCTCTCATTCATAAAACACACACACACACACACACACACACACACACTGTAACCACACACTCGTGGCTGGACGTTGATTGACAGGCGGGGCAGGTGTGGCCGGTCTGAAGCAGCGCCCCACCTGTCGGTCCAACCCCCTCCATACTGATACCCACAAACACACACACAAGCCCTTACACCCTCGACCCCTGACCCCGTGACCAACTTCCTATTCCCGTGGGCACGGTAACGATCCCCCCCCCCCCCCGTCGCCCCTGGCAACCGTGACCCAGGTCGCGGCTGCAGCTTCATAAATAAAACTGGGGTTGTACCTGCCCGCTGTGGCCCACCACTGCTGCTCCCCCGTCACCTGTGACCTTTGACCTCTGCACCCACCTCACCCCCATGCTGACACCCCTGGGGAGCCACAGACGCTGTTGCAGGACAGTATTGTGCTCGTTGCAAAATCAGATCTCGGGTTTAAAAAAGAAACTCGACTGACGCAGAACATCTGACACGTCCTCTTATCAAGTCTTCTGGCTAACGTGTTAGCAAGTAGCTGCTCACGTCCACATTCATCACACAAACACAGCAAAATGATAGCTTAGCTTAGCTTAGCTGTGTTTCGCGGTTTACTAGCGGTCTCTGTAGCTGCTAGATGTTCCACTTTCTTCACCACTGAGCCTCCAGCTGTGTCTGCCTGCTGTTTGGTACCTGGGCAGGTAGTTTAAAGAGTCTGAACCAGACAGGAAGTGTGCTGTAAAACCAAAACTATGAGCTAACAGAGGTCAGTAAATACTTTTTTGAGTTATCAGCTTCTGAACTTAGCTTGGGTTTGACGGGGCTTACATCCTGTTCATTTTAGTTTTCTGTGCTTTAAAATATAGATTTATAATTTCTACAAGATTTGTTAAAAACAAACCAAGAAATATGCCAGAAACAGCCAGAGTTTGGGAACAACAACTGGATTTATTGAGACACAAACACCTCGTGATACATGAAGACACGCGTAAACATGGCAACTGTACACCGCAAAGATGGCGACAGCTGAAGCCTCAAGATGACTAACGAATCACACTAATATATAATTAACTTCAGAGACTAAAACTAAATCAAACTCAGGAGCCAAAATGAGATTTAACGAGCCCTCCAGCTCACAACGTCTCTTCTCTTCTCATTACCGGCCCGACAGTTAACTGGAAAGAATGTCTCTGTGTCCTCGCCGTGCAGAATCGGTGAGGTAATGCTTGTTTTTAACAGGCGCTGACTCTACTCTCAAAGCACGAGGGTGTTTTTTTACAGTGATGAGTAGGAGCTGCAGAGAACAGACACACTGCTGGGCCAGATCACTCTCCAGGGTCCCACAGCCGCGAGGCTTTTACTGGGATTCACTGGGACTCACGTATACAGTGCATACATACACTGTACGTGCAGGCGGCTATATTAGTCCACCAGGGGGACACCGCGGCGTCTTAAGGCCCTCAAACGTCTCAAAACGTTTGAATTATTTGACTTTAGTCTTTTAAAGGTAGTGAGATATCTTAATGTGCATTGTTTTCTTGTTTATTTTGTTTGCTTTTAATGTGACAATAGTTTAAAAAGCTTTTATTAACTCTCCTCAGTCAGAAATGTTAACTTTTAAACTATATAATGGTGAATCACAACCACAAAAAAACACTTTTGGTGCCTTTTATCTACATGTTTCCACTACTGGCAACTGTTTTAATCACTACAGAGGTGAAACTAACAGTTGTTGTCAGTATTGATTCATTTGCAGGATGTTTTAAATGTAGTAAAATTTTCCCATCTCCAGGTCCCTGAGTCTTCAGAGGTCTTGTTTTTTCCCACCAACAGTCCGAAACCCAAAGATGATCAATTTAAAAGAATCTGAAACAGACAGAACCATCAAATCCTCATTCTTGAGAAGCTGCAACCAGAGAATCACTGTCCAATTATCAGTTCAATCAATCAACAAGTCAAGTAGCAAACGAAAAAAGAGTTTCTCAACCTCGGAGTTCCTTGACATGTAGACAGGCTCGTTTATTGTTTAATCGATATTAATAATTATTATATTCACATGGCAACTTGAAAACTCAACGCTGAGCTCATGAGAATTTCTGAACCCAAAAATTGGGAAAAAAGCAAAGATTTTGAAACTTTTATACGATCTAATAGCTAGAAATAGACGAACACCCGTCAGTGTTCCTTTAATAAACAGGTTTTATCAACTAAAATTTAAAGTAAATACTTCCACGGAATAAATTATTGTCATGTACAAATGTGCCTTTTTGTTTTCTACCTTCTGTCAGTCCTCTGAGAAAAATGTGGTGCAGAACCATGAAAGCACCCACAATGCCGAGTGTTCCTCACCTTAGCTTCACATGTTTTTTTTTATTTTTTATTGATGGGGGGGAGGAGGGGGTCGTGACGATCTCGGCCCGGCACGCCGCCGGCCCGCAGGCCCTCACCCCGCGAGGGATTATCCAACCACGCCCGGAAAAGACGTGTGAAATTGTGACGGGCACGAAAATAAAATGACAAAGTTTGCGAGGCTGTGCGAGCAGGAGCGTGTTGCTGGTGGCACGCACAGCGCCGGTGTGTGTGTGTGTCTCTCTCTCTCTCTCTCTCTCTCTCTCTCTCTCTCTCTCTCTCTCTGTCTCTCTGTCTGATCACCCCACCCCACCCCACTCCACCCCAATCCTGCCTCCCAGCCTCAAATTGACCAGGCTCGACTGCTGGTCATGCTGTATTACATGGGTTAGATGAAGTAATTATTTCTAGGCCACTGACTACAAGCAAGATTAATAGTTTTTGAAACGGCCATAATGGAGGGCTGACCCGCCGTGACATAAGCATTATTTCAAGTTCACCTCCACTCTCATCCCTCTCACCTCTGGGCACTGGCAGAGTGTGATTTATACCTGGGTTAATGAGAGGAGGGGACCTCGGAGCCCAGGGCCAGCACGCATACCAGTGCAGTGTTACAGGCCCGCTCCCCTAACTGAACAGACAGAGGGGTGAGCGTGAGGAAGGCAGATTCTGTTTTTGCTTGATTGGGTTTTGGAAACGAAATGTAAAGTGATTCAAATGCGCACCATTTTTGAATGCCGTCATTTGACTGTATGCTGAAATTTGACTTGAAACTTGGATGGTTGGCGCTCGCCGTGATGTCCTTGAAAGAATAGAACGCTATGCTACTGATATTCAATCCCTCTGTCCTGGGTCGCTTCATCTGCCCCCAACCCCCCCCAACTGATGCCCCGGAGCCTTAAGGACCAGAGAAGCTAGAAAGTTGTCACTAGGTGGCACTTGGACATCACGTTATCAAATGCTCTCTCCCCTTCACCCCACACCACCCTCCCTCCTTTCTTGCTCCCCCGCTACCTCCCTCCCCTCGTGCTAAGTACACCTCAGATGTCAGGGTGTTTTATTTTTATTGGATGAGGGCAGTGTGTAATGCATTCACCTCCATTCCAGCCAGCTGTTAAATGCCCCAGAACATGGTCTGGCCAGGCTCCGCCCCGTTAACCCCTCTGATTGGCTGTAATAATTAGCAGAAGTGAACAGTAACTATGGCGCCCAGCGAGGGTTTGGGAGAGCTTGCAACTCCCTGATAGACCATCCTCCGTGGGATTAAGTGTCTTGGGTCTGGCCCAACCTGACCACATCCGTCCTTACTCGAGTGCATGATGTGTATTCTAAGCTTTAATATTAACTCTCAACTTAAACACATGCATGCAGTGTGGCACCAGCAATTACATTTTCAAATGGCTGGGTTTGTAAACCTCCAGGATGTTAATCTGTCACCATTCAAGCTACTGGGAAGAGTGAAAAGAGGATTAGGCTATTCAATTCCTGGTAGAATATTTTCCTTTGTTCGGAATGAGTGAAGGAAAAATAAATAAAGAAATTGAGGTGGCTTCTCAAGCAAGACAAGTGCCGTCTGCTATACTTCAGGATTTGGCTAATGCCATTATAGCAAACTTATCTGCTTCAGGATTCCAGGAAGACAGGCTGACGGCCGTGTAAACAGCCACAAATGATATTCGGTCCTTAATTCAATATTAATCTGAGGTCGCATCATAATGCCAGTTTATCTGGGTCAAAGACAACATGAGATGGAATTAGACCTGTCCTAGATGTTCAGTCCACATCTGTTTGGCGCCATATGTTTTTCTAGTAGCTTAGGTGATTGTCAGCATTTAAATTTAGGCCACTGCTCTAGCTTGATATTTATACCATATTCAAAATTCAACAAACAGGCCTCAACAACTAATTCAAGAGGGTAAAAATATAGGATATACAATTAATATCAGCAAAGTAAAAGAACTAGTCACGTTGATGGATAAGCAGCTAAGGCCTGCTCAGGATCCTCTCTATTTATGATATGTTATGATCGTCTGATATTCTCCCCCCTACGAAGTGGTTCATTTTCTGCGTTGTATGTGAATGTGACACACAGATGAGTTGACGGTAAAATGTCCTTGAAGTGTTTTGTCAAGCAACGTGCTGTATCAAATCTCATGTTTAGCATAAGGTTATAATATAGCACATGATAATTGTCACAGCTGTCAGCCGATCTTGCACAGTACCCCTGTCTTAGCCCCTCGTTTACCCTTGACTCCCAACCCCTCCGGTCGGATTGCACATCATCTTTATCCCAGATGAAGTACCAGACTCTGCGGTGTCAGACGCTGATCTAATATGGAGCCGAAAGGACACCGAGCCGGGAAATCATCGTCATTTGAAGAGGTTGCTTGTCACATGATGGGTTTGATCAACCCGTGCCGCGTACACAGAGCCGGGTCTTTGCACTGTCTAACAGTGGTACTGGATTAGAGACACAAGCCACTTCTACCATGATCAGTCACTCACACACGGAGACGTGCGGCAGGACTGAAATCCTCCTTGCACACTTCATCCACATCATGTACGCGTTTCTTCGTCAAGCCTACTGTATGGAAATGAGGAACACTGCTGTTGACAATGATAGTACAGATGCCAGTTTTTTTCTTTTTTTGAGACCATTTTGGATGCTTTATTCTAGCACTGCTGCAGCAATACAGGTACTGCCTTAGAGTGAGATACAGTACCAGGGTGTGTTGGTCTATAGCTGCCTGACCTGCCTGAGTGCTACTGATCTGTGACATGTTGAGACAATGGCAGTGTGTGTGTGAAGAGTCTGGCTCTACACCCCTCGGACACTGTGTATGGCTAAGTGCTATTGAATTGTTTATTGTCACAAATCACAAACCTTTCAATGACTAGGTGCGACCACCATACACCCACTCATCCATCCGTCCCTCCAGCTGCTCTGCCCTGAGCGATGTGTTGGTCTTCTGGGCTCTGAGGAGCGTAACGTCGGCCTCCTGATCTGGGGATTTTAAACGCTCCACCTGCTTATTGATCTCTTCTGCCCCGCTGAGCCAGCCGAGCCCGGGCCGCCGAGAGAGAGAGAAAGAGAGAGAGAGAGAGAGAGAGAGTGACAGAGAGAGACAGAGAGAAAGAAGTCGCGATTCATAGGGGAAGGGCAATCTGGTGGCCTCAGTCCGATGGTCCTCAGGTCTGTCCTTGACACCGCCTGTGGGACAGACCTGGAGGACGCCTCTTGTCCTCCCTTTAAGCCACGTATCTAGCTAGCTGGCCCTCCCCCTGGGCCAAGCTGCACTTTGCACAGCCTTATTGATTTTTTTGGATGGGTAGGAAAAGTGTGGCTGTGCGGTGAGAACGAACGAGGGAGGCAGGGAGGGGGAAATGGAGAAATCGAGGGAGCTTTCTAAAGCACTGACTTCTCCTTGACTGCACCTAGAGATGCGACAACCCTGTTAGAACAACTCGGTGGCCCCCGGTGCCCCGCTGAAAACTGCTAATCACAGTCTTTCAATCAACGCTCCCCTTCCTCTCTTCTCCCCCCTCTCCCTTCCTCGTTACTCTTTCCCCTGGCTTTTCCCTCAGTGAACTGGAACCTGCCTGAATACCAAGGGACTGGGTCTGCATTATAACTGGCCACTCCACATGGAAAACAGCTGACCTCGTGAAAGCGCGTTGTAATTTGAAGGTGAAAACTAAAAAGCTTTTCTCGATCGACATAATCTTAATGGAAACATTATGGCCCCGGCCGCAAACTAACAATTAAGGCAAAATATCAAATGGCCCTTGCGCAGCCTTGGTGGTGGCGGCCAAGATTTTTTTCTGGTTCTTGTGATGACAAGGCTGCCGGTTCGAATCCTGCACTCAAGATGCCCTTGAAAAGACATTGAACCCCATCAAGTTCCATCCAGCAAAGAACAGAGAAACTAGTCCAACAGAAATCTTTAGATGCGCCAGGCATCTCCTGTGTGAGAAATTGTGTAAGTGTGGCAGTGTGAAGCCGCTGGTATGTTTCTGATAAACAGAATGCTCAGTCAATCTCTCCTGGATAAATAAAAAGGTTATGTAAGGCATACATTGACAGATCTCTTAAACTGCCCTCCTCTCTTTCTCTTCTTTTCTTCTCTTCTTCTCCAGATTTGACACTTGCTAAAGGTCACAGAAACATCTTTTTTTTCTCCCCCTTTGAGGTGTAGATAAGTGTGAAATAGATGTTGACACCACAGACACATTGAAAAGCACTTAAACAGAGTGGCCATGTGCCAACCTGTCTGTGTCTGGCTTTGTGCATTTGTAAATACTTTTGAATGATTGATCTGGAAACCTGGGTCTCTCTGTAAGCCTGTCAGGTGCAGTGAGAGAGATGGAGGGTTCAAAAAACAGATGAGGTCCGGTACTTCTTTCCTTCATCTCTTTCTCTCTGACACGCACGCACACACACACACACTCTCCACCTGACAGAATTACACGGACCCTGGGATGACTTAAGTAAGTGTGCAGAGAGAGAGAAAGAAATTGGACGGACTTTTGATGTTCAGTTAAAACGGCGTGCCGGTTGTGTGTTGGTGTACCTTATCTTGCACGTGTACTGGACACCAATAAAGGTGGTGTGTGTGTGTGTGTGTGTGTGTGTGTGTGTGTGTGTGTGTGTGTGTGTGTGTGTGTGAGAATATAAAAAATGACTCTCAGTGG